>JAODLM010000794.1:0-157118 GCA_036937905.1 Salvia rosmarinus
TATATTGATGATTATATTCACGATTCTACGGTGATGTTAAATCGCTATAAGTATGATAGAGATAATGTGACGTGTGACATTGTTGTGAGTGCTTTGAAAAATAAAGGTTAGATTTAAAACTTGATAGCGATTATGCAAGATGCGGATAAAGTCGTGCATGTTAGGGGTGAAAAAAGGTTTCATGATAAGGGCAAGTCAAAACTTAGATTTAAACCTAGTAAGTGTTATGGTTGTGATGAAGCAGATCACTATATCAAGGATTATCTAACAAGAATCAACGGGTTGATCGAGTAATGTGATTACTAATGAAAGCCGCAGTGATTTATTCTAAGATGATGCGTGGTTGAGCTTTAAGTTTAGGATGCATGAGCTTAGAAATTTGTTTCCTTGTGTGTCTGTTTTTTTTTTTTAGGTGGAGTTCTTCCATTTCTTTGTGCTCTTGTTTTTGTTCTTTGTGACCACTTTATTGTCTTAGTGACCATTGGCCCGTGATATGCTTTGTGATTTTTTTATCATGTGATCTATGCTTGCTAGTGATAGCAATTTTTGTGATAGACACGCTGCGTGATGGTTGTGATGATCTTTGCGTTTCTAGCTTTGTGTTAGTTAGCTTGGTGATGTTTCTTATGAGCTTTTAATTGTATTAGTTAGCCCCGTGCTTTGTGATTGTTTTGTGAGCTTCTAACTATGTGTTAGATATCTTTGTGCTTTGTGGGTATTTTTCACGTATCTTTTTGCGGTATAAACTGTTAATTTACTCTTGGTTGATCTTTGTGATCATATATGGATTGTGTGTCTATGAGTCTTGTTCCTTGCTCATCTAAGTGATTTCTGAGGACATTCGACAATGATGATTGTTAAGTGTGTTTTTGTCGGATTCTATACGTGCTCTCGCACCACGATTGGGCCAAGGTTGAGAATGTTAACTTATATTGTGATAACCCAGGCCATTTCTCCTCTCTAGTTTGGCGACCCTACTTTCTTCTATTGTTCGTTTCCTCACTTACGTACTGAATCTGGCGATTACCTTCGTTCTCTGGTTCTTTTCTTGTGTGAATTCCTTGAATGTTTTAAAGTTCTTTGCCTTGTTTACGGAAGGAGAGGATGTTCTTGGGCGTGAGAGATCAATTTATTATGCTGTGTGGACAAAGCTTTGTGCTCTTATCTCTCAAATCTATCCTTCGTGGAGGTGTTATCGGAGAGGAAAAGAGGGCTTGTCGTGTGGCATTTGTGTATCGTGGAGTGACACAAGGTGAACCTATCGTGGTTGTTGTGTTGCTTATGATGGGGGTTTCACGCCTAAGCCGAGTTGGCGTCTCTTGTTGTAACACCCGCCAATTTAAAGTGCGGATTAACGGAATTGTTACTATTAAGCGGATTAAGAACATAATGACCAACAACCTTTGAGACTTGAAACTATTATAGATAAACACTGGCGGTTTCATATAAACTAGACCAGCGGATCGTCAACAAAGTTCGGTGATGCGGAGGTAACATAGTAATATCGAAAATATAATAAGGTGTTTTGAGCAGTGGAAAGCATGTGAATGCATATATGACGATATACATCGAGGTAAACTATTAGCGACAAAAACTCCATTTGCTCGACAACTTGTCCATCCCATGACGGCTCGGCACACGTTTAAAACAAACATGCGAGCTAAGTACAAGTGCATTAGTGAACTCATGCAAAATCATTTTATTTAATTACCTACCCGTTAGTATAACACGAGGGTTTTAGTTGAAATAACTCGTGAATACGAAACTCGTTTCTCGAAGATTCGCTGGCCGGGCATTTTAGGTCATTATGATCCGTATCATTTACATAGCTGCATGCGATCTCGTCATAGAAGTAGGCCTCGCTTCACGGACGCCGTGGCCGACCGAAGATGTTGCTAACGGCTCGCAATCACATAGTCGAGTTCTTAATCACTAGGACCCATATCGGCCGATGATGTTACCAGCGGCTCGCGATCCGCCCGGTGTACCGCGTTAACCTGGCGAGTGCTGCGTCATTGGGATCCGATGTCGATTCTTGATAAAGTTGGGAGCTACCGACAGGCGATTCACTTCCACGGTTGGCCGCCGGCTTCAATCAATCGATAGGATCCATACTTAAAACATATAAACCTTTGGGCGGTAATACATCGATTCTCATTTCTCGTGAAGTTCTCGTAAATAAATCTTTTCAATTGCGAAAGCGTAATAAATAAAGGTTTTAAGTAAAGCCCACTGTCGAGGTCTTTTCATATGTCTCTGTTTCTATGTCGAAGCCAAGTCCGTACCGATGCGCTAGAACATTTTAGTATACGGATTGATCAGTTTCGATGAGGCGAGAGTATCATAACGTTCTCTGAATAAATAGCATAACGTGAACTTATTAACGCGTTTCTAATCGATGATGTCCTGATTCACGTGATTTACTTGATCATATAAGAGTATATTCTCTTTTTGGTACATAATGTGCGTTTTAATACTTCGTAGCGTAAGTTACATTGTTACTAACGTCTACGTCAATAAATCACGTTTATCGAATTACGTGCCTGTTGACCTTAATTGACGTTTTTGTCAATATTTTGACTGATAGGTGACATTTAGTGACAATTTTGACAAAAGTCGAATTTTGATTTTTAATTATTATGAATTCTATCTATTTTATGTGCAATTCTTGTTCAAAAATCCCTAAATCCATACTAATTCTAATAACATTTTTTAGAGTCATATTATCGATTTGATCTATAAAATATTTATAACATTATACACTTAGGGAAATTTCGTCATCTTTATTATCCATTCAACCAACATTTTAAAATTCAATAAATCATCATAATCTATAATCACTATATATCCTTATTATAACATAATTGTTTATTTATTAAGACTTTGAATTAATTTCCTAAGTCGTATTTCAAAATTTGACTTGAGTCTAAATAATTTTTATAAATTCGATAAATTAATATCTGACATCATATTATGAATCTACATCTCATTGATATGATAACACTCTAAACATGTACTTAATCTTATGTCGTATCATATTAGAAATTTTCGAAATTCATTAATTAGTACTAAAGTTTCCAAAAATTCTCATATAAAATTTCATACTAAGCTATTAATACCTAGATTGTGATTTCATGCTTCAAATCTACAATTAAAATCATAAATACATACACACTCAGTATGTGATCTCTCTAAGTTTGCACTAACATGCTAATTTAATGATATGCAATTAATAGTACATGCTGATAAAATACATGACATATAAAACACTGATATCTAATCATATTAGCATAAGTTATATAATTTTCGAAAATTACTAACTATGAACCAACTGAACTTCTAACGGAAAAATTTAAGAATTACATTCAAGCTCGAGAAAATCTAAACCTCTTAATCGGTTGCGATTTGATTGGTGAGGTTATCTTGATAAGATTTGGGTATTGCAAAGTTGAATGAACTCTCAAATTCTCTCCCGCATTTTCGTTTGTCGGGTTTGTGAGAATAAATGAAGAGCTTCAAGGTATTATAGACTAGTGCTCCTTGATTGTTATATATATATGAAAATAATTTTATTACACTTGCAAATGCTTCATAATTTAATCACTTGCTAGACAAGCTATCATTTTATTCTCAAATCTTTATCATATATTATCACTGCTTTATCTCTTAATTAGATTCATTGTATCATGTTACCCAATTAAATCCACTTTTTAATTAATGTCGGTCAATTCTCATCGAATAAGGATAGATTTTATTTTCTTATATTATTCTACTCTAAGCTCATGACATATAATTTGAATTATATTATTATCATTTAATTATTGATGGAGACACTTTAATTAGGCTTAAAATTTTATTTCATCATTTATATTAGTGAACATGTCTAGCCAACTTACTAGTACCTTAGATAGGTTTTAGTAAATTTATTATTATATCATATACTTATTATTTATATATATAATCTTTAGGATAAAGTCGAAATTCATATAGTGAAAGTGGATTGATAAGGTATAATTAATAATTTCTTCACTTTTTCAAGATCAGGTCACATTCGATGGCCTACTGCAAGAAATGTTACTTGTTACACGATAAACTACTGATCCATTTAATAATATCTAGGATGACATCAAATCTTATCGCATAATTATAAGATCGAGTATATCATAAAATCATAAAATCTACAATTTGCCGATTTTGATACATTAGTAGGATTACACTTCGTATTGACATAACTTTGTGATATAATGACATCATTAATATAATAATTATCATATACATTAATTGAATAGAATAAAAATTATCAATTGGACTTAGAAAACCTTAATTTTCGATTTTCAACAAAGGTATTCAATATATTTTATTTTCTTGTAAAAATAGCTAACATATTTATGTGACATATTATATGTCTTAGATGATAAATTTAATCATAGAAAAATATTTAAAACAATTTAGATCTCATAAACCCTAATTTGAATTATAAAATTTTAGAAAATATCAAAATAGTACATTCTATTCTTTAAATTTCTAGCATTATTTTAATGATAAATAATGCTCTTATATAATAAAATAATCATAGGAATTTAAATTTTATAATTCAGATCGTTTGGCTGAGTTATTACTACAAGCAATCAGCGTTGAGCGTTAAGATTCTAAGGCGAATTATCTCTAAGCGTTCAAATAAAGTTATAATCACTTTATTCATTCTATAATAATAGGAATTTGAATTCTAAGCCTTAATCTTAGTAAAAGCGTAAGACTAGCTCGAATTTATATCGGCGTTAGAAAATACTTTGAAGGAATATATGAAATATATTCCTTAATTCACTAACATCGATGAATCCTCACGAAATTATCGATTATGCTTGTCAAATCGAGATTGACTAATTAGATTTAATTATTATTAATATACTAATTACGATTTATTATCGTAATTTAGGATTAAAATTACAGGATATTACATTCTACCACTTAAAATAAATTTCATCGAAATTTGCATACCTAAAAGTTAGGGTATCGATTCTTTCGTCGTCGTCTCGAGTTCCCGTGGCCTCTTCTTTCATCGATGTCTCCATAGACTTTCACTAGCAGAGTATGACTTGTTTTCATCAAGTGTTGATACTTAGGATCTAAAATAGCACAGGTTCTTCTGTACTCATATGCGGATTGAGGATCACGTCTTCGGATGATGTCGTGTTTTGGATCATACGTATTTTCTATTGGACACGTGAAAACATTATGTATCCAAACTTGGCGGTGGAATGCTAGCCTATAAACTCTGAGGCTTATTCTTTCTAGGATCTCGTAAGTCCTATAAAGCGTGGTCTTTCCTTTTACCCAAATCTTATAATTCCTTTGGGGAGGCTTTAAGGAAAACTTTTCACCTCAAATTGTAGCTCATCTCAGCGTATTCGGTAAGACTTTTGCTATCACTTGAGCTTCTTTTTCTTTGCCTAATCCGTGAACAATTTCAATCATCTTCTTTATGTCGGCCACAAATTCTTCCTTCTCACCCCGTCCATAAAGCGGTGATTGACATTTCTTCATTATACTTCTATGGGGCCATATGATTAGTGCTTGATAACTATTGTTGTAAGCAAACTCGATGAGTGGTAAAATATTCCCAATTGCCTCGATCACCGTTCTCACATATCATCAAATGTTTGAATCGTTCGCTTTCCGATTGCATCCGATACGAGGATGAAAAGCGGTCTAAAATTGATTCGTCCCCGATTCTTTTTAAGCTAACCAAAATCTTGAAGTGAATTTGGAATCTCTATCATGATAGATTTTGGTATCCATGTAGGCGTATAATTTCTTACATACTGATTGGCTTAACTTATCGGATCCATAGGTGATTTATTGGAGAAAATGTGCACATTTGTAAGCGATCCTACTACCCATATAGCGTGTTTCCCTTTTGACTTTGGTAAAACCGTTACAAAGTCATCTATTCTCCTTTCCATTCGGTATTTCTAAGGTTGTACTTTCCATAGGCCTTTGATCGAATCCTTTACTTGTTGATACAAGAAACAACGCTTGACAATGGGTTATATCTCTATTCATTCCTTCCCACAAATTTTCCTCGTAGTCTTGATACATTTTGTCTTGCGGGTGGGCGGTATAAGGAGTATCATGAGCTTCACTCATGATTTCATTTCTAAGCTCTTATTGTTTGGAATACAAGCTTTCTGCAACAATATAGGCGTTATTCTCGACTTGGTCCATACCTAAAACTTTAAGCCTTAGTCTTATTTAGTTACCTCGTCTTTCAATTTTATCTTTCTATTGTTTCCATATTTCTTTAATCGGGGCTCATAGTAGTGTACAACTGTTGACTCATGATGTCTCTGTTTCATATCTCGATTGACATTTGTCTCAAACTCTTGATAGAGTTTTCTTCTTTTGTGAGACATCCAAGTTTTGAGTTGACCTTCGACTCGAGGCATCGCATACTACATTGCTTTCCACTGGTGATAGTTATATCCACAATCGTATCTTTTACTAGTTCGAGCCATCTCGCTTTCTCATGTTGATCTTTTGCTCGAAAAAGTATTTAAACTTTGCTGTCGATAAAGATTTCACTCTCCCCGTAGAGTGATGTCTCCAAATTTTAAGGCATGACCCTTTGCCGTAGTTCAAGTCATGAGTGGGTAGTTACTTCATGTGTCTAAGTTCCGTGATGCAATTATCTTTCCTTCTTGCATCAACACGACCAAGTCCATTTTGGAAGCATCGGTATAGATAACCATATTCTTTGTTTGAAACAGCTAATACGTTGCACTAGTGTTTTTCTTTTACGTTTGAAAACTGCCTCCATCTCGTGATCCATGTAACTTTAATCCTTCAGAATGGTGTGTCATTGGCCTTGCTATCTTGAGAATCCTTTAATGAATCTCCGATAGTAACGTAATCTGAAACTTCAATTTCATTTGAGTGGTTGGTCGTTTCTCCGTCTTATGCTACCTACCTTTGCGGATCAACTTTATTCCTCCGGACACAATGTGTCAGGAATATTACTTCCTTAGCCAAAATTCACAGCTTGAATTTAGCAAAAGTTGTTCTCGAGTCATAACCTTTTCAGTGTTCCTCTATGTTCTCGTTCGCCGAATAGATGAGAATATCATCTATGAAGACTAAGACAAACTTTCAAATAGGATGGAAACTCGTTCATAGAGATCCTGAATCGGCGGGTGCATTAGTCGACGAGCAGTAAACTACAAATCTAGTGCCCATATCTTGTTCGGAATCGCGTTTAGATATATCTTACAGTCGTACCTTAGTTGATGGTACGACTTAAGATCGATTTTGAGAATACGCTTCTCTCTTGCGATCGAACAAATCACGATCCTGGTAGTGGATATTTGTTCTTAAGCGTCTTGTTTATTCTCGATAATCGATGCACATCCAAGGAACCATCTTTCTTCTTGACACAAGGGAGTGCTCCCGGGTGAAACACTATGTCATGAAAACCAAGTCAAACTCTTGGATTTGAATTTTACTCTTGAGTTCCTTTGGGCCATTAGTATGGTCGCTTTTGATCTTGGGCCGATCCGGTTCAAGTCAATGTGTGAATTCTCTAGTCTGTCTTGGGGTAGAAGTAATGTCGGGAAACGTGCAAATTCGAACAATTTCACGTCTTACCTTTTCATCCTTTTCTCTCCATTAGATAAGCAAGGAATGCTTGACTTCCTTCTTGTTCATCATTCTCCTTCTGCGCGATATTATTGGGATTCTTCCCATATATCCATAGAAGTGATCTTCGTGGTTGGTGAAATTCTTCTTGCAAAGATCGTGGAATGGTTTTACCGACCAATCCATTCTAGAATTATATCTACATCACCATGGGTATTAGTTCGAGTTATTGCTAGAACCTTAAGTGACCTAAGTTCAACTCTAAGTTGAGCAAGCAGTATGATAATCAATACCTATAGGTGAAGATTCTCATTTCGATTTGCTTTCTTGAGTTTAAGTTCTCAACATATCACGCATGCTTTTGAATGAAAGAATCGTGAACACCGTGTCGAGACAAAGTATAATAGGTACTTTGATATTCTCATATCAGCGTGTTCCAGTTCTGCTGATTGGCGCCTCCTGTAGCCAGCAGAGCTCATCGCTTTGTGTGAATTGGGGCGAGGTGCTACGCTTCTGTTGATTCTTTTTTGCGTTCTTTTGGTGTTCTTCTGCATTCCTGTCTTCTTCTTTGTGGCTTCTTGACCTCTTTGGTTGTGGATGGTCTGCTTGGTATTTGATCAGCTACCGATGTTTGCATGGCAATCGGTTGGCATCATTTCAAGTGGTCTCGGCATCATACGTAACCTGAAACACATTATAGGAACAGGATTGCACCATAGCACCTTCGTGTGCGTTTGTAGGCACGTTGGCAGGCAGAACCCTCGTACGCTCTTGTAGGTATTGGAGTGAAAAGGGCGCTCATCGCTGCCGAAGTGCCATGTTCTTCGCCATGGCTCTTGTTTCCATTAAGGTTCCAAAACTCCTCGTTGAAGTTGTAGAGTTTGGACCTTTTCCCGTTTCGCTTCCCTTTCAAAGCTATTACTGTGTCGCAGTGCGTGTTGCTTGTCGGCATTAGGCCCTATGTCTAATGCTCGACTAAGAGCTTCGTATAAGTTAGTCACCGACTCTGGTAGTAGACATCTCTTATTCGGACCTTGGACAGCAGTCTGAATTTTTGACATTTTCATGTTCGTGCTTCTAATTGATCGAGGCGCATATCTGACATATCATGAAAGATCGGATCGATACTCTACCCGGACATCTTGTCTGTTTTAAATGAAGAACTCATTACCTCCTTTTTCTATAACTTTGTGGATGTATATTCTATACATTTCCATCTTGAAGTCCTCCAGTGAATACTCATCATTTGTAGTGACAGTCTTCCTTGGCTTCCACCCGCTGAAGATCGGTGGTCGGTGAGTTGGAAGTGTACACAAGATGACCTTCTTGTCTAAGTGCGTGAGACGAAAAATTCGTTCAATTACTGATCCTTAGGCATCTTGGGCTTCTTTGCCATTGAAAGAGGTGGGTTTGCCTGAGGAATAACTCCTCAACCCTACGGTCGGTAGGGGTGGAGGTGGTTCGGTATTCCTCCTCTTCTTCCTCGGGTTGGGGTACTCTGCCCCTTCTTCACTCGCCTTCTATTCTCGGGTTGCAGTGCGTCTTGGTGGCGTGCACTAATGTAAAAATATCATTAGCATTCGTATAATGTTTTCACAATTTTCGTATACTTAACATCTTTGTGTAAATTTTAAGCATAGAACAACTTTAGCAAAATCACACATCCATCTAATACTCGTTTTGTCATAAAAACCGCTTCTAGGGTTATCGTATATATATAAGGAAAATGCCTCAGAGACTTTTACGTACAAGTCATAAGACTTCAAAAAGATCTCAAAGCGTTTACAAAGTACTATGCTTCTATAGTTCTTTGCTATAGCATTTCTAGGCACACTATATACATGTCACCTTTTTCTACTATGTTTCTTCATACATACTATCCATCTTGTCTATGGTATGATTTACTATCTTCCATAAGTTTCATTTAGGTTTTGCGATCGTAAGTGCCCTTCATCGAGTCGTATTCTTGCAGGAACTTGCGATGTCCAAATATGTATTTGCCTCGTACAACAGTGATCGACTCTTTCATAGGGTCGGGGTATCTTTCAGCTTCATCTCCAATAAGGCCAGAATCTTGTGTCACTGATCTCATTTCGAGGCATAGCTAATGGGGTAGAATATGGGTTGGCGTGTTGGGCTCCATAGTGCCACGTCTCTTGTTGAGGAAAGATTCTCACAGTCTTTGCTCCATATAGGTCGTATGTACTTTTCTTTGAGATGTTTGACAAACCACAGTAGATATGCGGAATCTCAGATTTTCTCTATGGATAACATATTCCTTGCTCTTCTCGCATCCTCACGCGGTCATGTTAGTAGGTGAATGAGTCGTGAACACCATCAAAATGTTATCCGTGGTAATGAGCTCATCGAGGTCGTCGAGAATTGTCCTATATCGGTGCACGATCTATAATAAAAGAATCTATACTCGAGCTCCCGTTTGTAACCTTCCTTTTCACGCATACATCTGACGAGTACTAGCGTAAGTCCATCTAAACATATCGATAAGCGAGATAAAGCCAATGCTGATATATCTATTAAGAGGATAAAGCAAACACATCGATAAGCGGATAAATGTTTGACAAGGATCTTGTTCATCATACATTATAGCCATGCTTTTGATACTAGAGATGTTCTTCTTTCAAAACTTTCTAAGTTCTTAACTTTTCACAAAGTTCCTCTTCTAAGCAAATTTTCAGTTTAACTTCAACTATCTCTCACGAATTTTGAGAAGGATTCAGGGTTTTGCCCTTCATACGAAATGAAGTTAATCGTGATAAGATCATGGGAAAGAAAACCGTTTGAGCGGAGTTCAAGCGAATAGTATGAGTCAAAACAAAACACTGCGCCTTCTTGCGCGACGAACGTTGTGAACTTCTCATTTCTAGATGAGTGTGAGCTCATGCTACTGCTTTGTCACGAGTTTTTATCAACATTTGTTTAGCTTTCTGGTTAAATATCGAACCCATGCGTCTTCACCTTTGATTCTTTCTTTTGCTTTCGTCGACCTTTAGTTGAAAACTGAGTTTGTTTTCAGTGACCTTTTATTCGTTAGTAAATCGATACTTCACTATTGTTCTGCAAAAGTTAAGCTCCTAGAACTCATACTTCTACGTTCGAGGTGAGCATGCTTCTTAGAGCATCTATGTTCTTTTGGGAATAACATACCCACTTTCAAAATAATTGTAAAACTTTGTATAAACATTTCAAAATCATAACATAACACGTACTCATGCTTTTAAAACTTCGAAGCATCACTTTTGACATTATCATGTCGATTGTTTCTTATTTTACGTAAACTCTATCTCATATCGCGATAACTCATTATCATATCACTTTTGACATAAAATTGTCAACTTTTCTCATATCTTGAAAATTTCTTTTTGGAATATGCTCCAAAACTTTCATAACTTCACTGCTTTCAAAATATGAGTTCATTTCATTTTCAAACTTTCGAGTTCAATGTTTCATCTTTGACTTCGATTTCAAAGCAGAAAATAATTTACCTTTTTCGGTTGAGCTTGATGTGATGGAGTGTTAGTCTGATCGGTGATCTCTGAAAGTCAGTGACTCGATCTAGACTTGACTTTTGAAAGGGTTTTAGGGTTTAAAGGGCGACCAGCTGATACCAGCGTAACGACCCTTGATTTAAAGTGCGGATTAACGGAATTGTTACTATTAAGCGAGGATTAAGAACATAATGACCAACAACCTTTGAGACTTGAACTATTATAGATAAACAGCGGTTTCATATAAACTAGACCAACGGATCATCAACAAAAGTTAGTGATGCGGGTAACATAAGTAATATCGAAAATATAATAAGGTGTTTTGAGCAGTGAAAGCATGTGAATGCATATATGCGATATCGTCAGGTAAACTATTAGCGACAAAAACTCATTTTCGATACTTGTCCATCCGTATTCGACTTTGCACATTTAAAACAAACATGCGGGGCTAAGTACAAGATTGCACTAGTGAACTCATGCGAAATCATTTTATTTAATTACGCGCCCGTTAGTATAACACGAGGTTTTAGTTGAAATAACTTCGTGAATACGAAAACTGCTGTCATTTCTCGAAAGATTAGCCGGGCATTTTACGGTCGTATGATCAATTATCATTTACATAGCTTTATATAGCGATCTCGCGTCATAGATGTATGCCTCCTTCTCCATAGTGACCGGCCGAAGATGTTGCTAGGCTCACCATCACATAGTCGAGGATTACGCATCGTGGGACCCGCTATTGGCAGATGATGTTACCAGCGGACTCGCGATCACTTTGGTGTACCACGTTAACCTGCCAGTGCGCATCGGTAGGATCCGATGTCGATTCTTGATAAAGTTGGGAGCTACGACAAGCGATTCCTTCGCGGTTGGCTCGTGACCACACGATAGGATCGTCGTTAAAACATAAATACTTTGGGCGTGTAATTGAATAACGGTTCATAATCATTTCTCATTGAAAGCTTTGTAAATAAATACTTTTGAAGAAAGCGTCGTAAATAAAGGGTTTTAAGTAAAGCCTTTCATTATCTGAAGGTCTTTATCTTATGGTCTCATTTTCTATGTCGATGCCGGTCGCGTATCGCATAACGTAAGAATCATTTTAGCATATCGGTTTCGTTCGATAGAGACGAGCGAGTTACATAACGTTCTACGTGAATAAAATTTGCAGGACTTATTTTCGTTTCTGTCGATTGATGTAGATTCAAGTTTTCTTGATTTATAGAGTTATTATCTTTTTAGTAATGTGCATTTAATATACTACGTAACGTAAGTTACATTGTTCTAAGCGTCTTATCAGTATAGATCACGTATTATCGAATTATGTCTTGCTGACGCAATTGACGTTTTTGGTCAACTATTTTGACCAGTCGACAAAAAGTCAACAATTTTGACTTTGGTGAAAGTCAACATTTGACTTTTCGATTATTATAATTCCATCGTTTGTATTACAATTCTTGTTCTAAAAATCCCCATAAAATCATACTATGTCTAAAACATTGTTTTAGATCATATTATCTGATTATCTTGATAAAATAAATTTATAACATTAATACACTTGGGTATAATTTTGATCCTTTAATCCGGCAAACATTTTTCAAAATTCGATAAATTCACATAATACTTAATCATATAATTATCCTTATTATAACATAATTGTTATTTATTATGAACTATTGAATTTAATTTACCTAAGTCGTATTTGAAATTTCGACTTGGTCCAAATAATTTTATAAATTCGATAAATTCATCTGACCATATATTATGAATCTACATTATCAATATGATATGATAACACTTAAACATGGTTTATATCTTAATGTCGTATCATAGGTTATAATTTTCGAAATTCTTGAACTTAGGTACTAAAGTTACGAAAATTCTATAATTTCATATAAAACTTATTTAATACCTAGATTATTATTTCATGCTTAAATTAACAATTAAAATCAAAATCATCAACATATGGTACTCTTAAGATTTCGGTCACACAAATAATTTAATACATGCTTAATTTTGTGATATAATTATAATACATAACTTAATAACGTCATAAACATAATATCTAAACATATTAGCATAAGTTATATAATTTTTGAAAATCACATGAACCAACTAAACATAACATGAATTCTAGCATTATATACAAAACTCGTAGAAATCTAACCTTTTAATCGGTATGGATTTGATTGGTGTCGTCTATCTACGATCTAAGTTTGGGTTCTTGCACAAGGTGAATACTCTCTTTCTCTCCTCATATTTTCGATTTTTTTGGTTTGTGATGAATAAATGAAAGAGCTTCTGGGGTATTATAGACTTAGGCCACTTATTTTTTTATTATTATATGAAAATATCTTTGGTACACTTCTTATTGAATCTTATCATTATCATATCTTATCGAGAACTTATCATATCTTATCTAAATCTTTATCGTATACAATTTCATCACTTCTTCTTATCTCTTAGTTAGATTCATTGTATCATAGGTTAAATTAAAATCAACACTTTATTAAATATATATATATGGATCGGTCCTTTCTCTATAACTAGGATAGATTTTTTCTTATATTATATGCTTTATTATATCATACTATAATTTAATTAATAATTTGTATCATAATTATTATGAATTTAATGAAATTATCACATTTGTACGTACGTGGTGAAATTCTAACTTTAGTACCTTAGACTAGGTTTTATATTTTATTATATCATATACTTTATTATTATTATATAGTATAAAATTCTTTAGAAAAGTCGAAAATTTCACTATAACAAGTGGCACTATATAAGGTATGAAATTAAATAAATTTTCACCTTATTCTAAAGTTTGGTCCCCTTGATGAACGGATTCTTGTTACTTGATAGCATATGTCCATTTACACCTAATATAGGATAAGATCGACTCATAGCTTATAAATTATAAGATAATGTTTATCACATAAAATCATACTTAAAAATCTAAGAATTTAGCCACTTTTGAGTACAAGTGCACCCCTTGTCAAGTTGTAATATACCTCATTTGTCATAATGACATCATAATAATATAATAATTATCATATATCATTAATTGAATAAGAATAAAAAATTAAATTGTGCCAAAACCTAATTTTCGATTTTCACAAAGGTATTCCCAAATATTTTATTTCCTTGTATAAAATAGCTATTACATATTTATGTGACATATTATATGTCTTAGATAATAAATTTAATCATAGAAAAGTATTTAAAATAATTTAGATCTCATAAACCACTAATTTGAATTATCTGATTTGAAAATTCCAAAATAAGTTACATTCATTCTTTAAATTTTATAGAATTATTTAATGTTAAATAATGCTATTATATAATAAAATAATCATAGGAATTTAAATTTTATAATTCCTAGATCATTTATTGAGTTATTGACTAAATCTCTAAGCAAGCGTTTGAAGCGTCTCGAGATTCTTATAGAATTATCTCTAAAGCGTTCAAAATAAAGTTATAACAACTTTATTTATTCCTATAATAATAGAATTTCGAAATTAAGCAAGCGATTAATAATCGTAAGCGTAAGCCCGAATTTATTCGGCGTTAGAAAAATTAAATTGAAGGAATATTGGAAATTATATTCCTTAATTCACTAACATCGATGAATCTCACCGCGAAATTATCGATTATGCTTGGTGAAAGTCAAAGTTGACTAATTAGGATTTTAATTATTAAATTAATAATACTAATTAAGGAATTTATTATCGTAATTTAGTATTAAAATTACGGGATATTACTTGTCTCCATCTCTTCCTTTCTCTTTTCTCTTGTTGTGTGCGGTGAAGAGAGAACCGTTCTAAAGCGATCTAGAGCTCAAGGCGCATTGTAGGAGTGTTCTTTGCGGAGATGCTACAGACTGACGTCTGCTTGGGTGCTAGTCTTTCGCACACTTTAATTTGAGGAGTTGCTACCATTCTTGCTACAAGTGCATTAGGGCTGTTGTCATTCTTTGCTACAAGTGCGTAGAAGCGAGTGCGTTGTTCTGTGAGATAAATCAACAGCGAGGCGATTTCCAATATATATATATATATATATATATATATATATATGATGATTCAATGTATATATAATTAACATATATAAATGAGAACAAATCATATCCATTAGATTTGAAAATATAATGGTTATTTTAAGTGTATATCTAAATTAGTTACATGCATATTTCTACATATAATTGTACATTGACATCATAATTTATGCATTGAATACGAAGTGTATTCATATTAATTTATCAATAGTTGATATTTATCATAGTTTTACTTATAAGGGTATCAAATGATAACCTCATAAATATATATATATATATATATAGTGGTTTCGGTGAAATCCTATATGTATAAAAATAAGAATATACGAAGTGTTCGTATTAATTTATCGATAGTTGATATTTGTCCTCATATTTTGCTTATAAGGTGTCCAAATGATAATCACCTCATATATATATATATATATATAGTGGTTTCGGTGAGAATACTTATATGTATAAAAATAAGAATGTAACATAACCATAGATCAAGCATAAATTCTGATCAAATTAAGTTGAAATTAATTCACGATATGAGTCATTATTTATTGTGATTCTGAATAAGATACAAAATAGTATTAAAAGAAATACATCATCATCTCATAAATCTTGCCTTATTATTATAGGGATTCATCATACTCTTCCAAATCTTCACAAAATATAGCACATATTGAATAAATTTGTTGCATATAAAAAGTATTGCATTATTGAAATTAAATGTTATCGTTTTTCTTTTTATTGAATGTGTGTTAATTGTTGCATAAAAGATAATCCGTAGCACATTTATAACATATACTCGACTAATTTATTGTTGTACAAATTAGATTACAACAAAACCTTAAAATCAAAGTTACTAATATAAGTTTAATTAATCCAACAAATTTAAAATGTAGCATATGTAGTTATGAGCGCAACACAACGTAAATTAATATTGTTTGTTGATTTACTAAAATCAATTACGTAAATTTATTCTTATTTCTTAAAAATAATTCTATTCAACCCGTCCATCCATATATATATATATATATATATATATATATATATATATATATATATATATATATTTGCAATTAACGAATAACAATGAAACCTAATAAATATCATCTTAATTCATAAAACACTTGCAAGTACACATAGCCTTAATTTGGCTAACTAAGATTAGATAACAAAGAATAGTTACCATAGGTTAGGCTCAACCTCTCTTCAATGTGTCATGAGTCTCCCAATTCAGAGGCAGCGAGTCCCACTAAATACAAAAACACAAATATATATACAAACTTATTCATTTGAAGTTGGTCGTTTCTTCTCTTCTTGTGCTTGTCTCACATTTCTGGTTTCCCTCAATCGTTCTGCTTGCTCACGGACCCCTCTTGCGCTGCACATTTGAGACTTCAACCTAGCTTCTTGACCGTTCTCCCAAATGCCGATCTCTTTGCGTCCCAAACTCCCGATCTCTTCCCTCATGTTCGAGCACTCCTCCTCGACAGGACCCTCGTCCTCATGCTATCCGCCCGCCTTCAGCATGGTTCTCCTCGCCGCTGTGTTGGTCCAGCCCCTCGTGCGGCCTGTCTCGAGATGTCGAGGTTGTCTGGGGCAGCAAGCAGCCACGAAGTCCTCAAGCTGCTCAAAGAGAACTTGTAGATTGTTCTCAATGGGCCGCTCGTTCTGAGTTGCGTGTGCATGCCTCAGGGAGGCTTCTGGCGGTCAATCAGCAGGGTGATCTCTGTCGGAATCTGCTAGCCAAGGATGCGCTGCAGAGCAAAAATCACACAATGCTTAATTCACCATAATCAGAAAAGAATCAAGGCAAGTGATGTTGTTACCTAAGATAGAAACTTCTTGCGATAAAGCCCATCGTCCACGCGCATACTCGGGGACAGCACGGCGCTGAAACAGGAGCTTCAGATTGACATCCGGGGCAACCTCAGCGAGTAGCCATCAGTGACCACCATCGTGGCGTGAGCAACAGCGGGCCAATCAGCTGGCCCTGGTCGAGCGAGCCCGGGGAGGCTGCCACCTGATCCATAGCCAGAAATGATCAAAATACGCCATTGACATCATATAGTCTCCATCGAGTGGAGAAAATTGGCATCAAGATCCTCTAGCCCGCCTGATCGAGCTGCAACCTATCCGTTTCTCCGATTCGACCGCATGAGGGCTTTGCTCGAAGATCCTGTAATACCCGCCTTTTTAAGCTTCGCTTTGTATGGCACATTTTTCGAGAAAAGGTCAAAGGTCGACTTTTGTTTCGTGATGCGATCGTCACGAAACCTCGTAGGCAAGAAGAGTGTCTTATGACGAATTCATGACACTAAGTATGCAGTGTTTTCACCACCCATGAAGGTTCGCACCGGAAGTTATCGAAAACCGAACTTTTCATTGGTCTTTAAAAGCATATCTTGTTTATAGTCATTGTGTCCGTATTTTATTTCGTGTCCATGGGTACTAAGTTTGCTAAATTTGGAGTCCGTTGCAAAAGTTATGGTGTTTATGCTGAAAAGTGGTCATTGCAAGCACTGCCAAGGCCCTCCGCTTCCTATAAATAGGAGGCTAGGGCCTTCATTTTCAACGCTCATTTCTTCGCTCTCCGTGTTTACGAAGAGCCGAGCAGCCTGTGAACGCCGCGCAAGTTACCGAGGAGTGGGGATCGAGCCGAGGCTCGCCGGCGGGCTTATCATGCTGCCGCCGAGCCACCACCGCCGATCAACCACCCCCCGCAGCCCGCTTTTCTGTTTTTGTCCTTTTCTTGTTTTGATTCCGCTTTTAGTAGATCGATAGCATAGAACTCGGGATTCTAAAGGACGAGGGGAAAACGCCGGAGGCCGGCCGACGGCTACCGCCGCCGCCGCCCGCCGCCCACCGCTGCTGTTGGTCGCCGATTTGGTGGCCGACGGCCACCTTTGCTACGGGTCCTTTAGGTTTTGAGTTCCGCCATGCATTCTACTAAAGTACCGATTCCGCTTTTTCGCTTTTTCGCTTCGCATGTCGGATGTTTTCCGCCGCTTCGAGTTTTCTAAACAAGACATGCCCGGGTTATCCATTTTCAACGCCGCTTGTCATTCCATGTTCGCCGTTATGCATATTGCTTATGTTTCCATTTTCATGCATCGATTTTGACGGTTTATCCTAGATCCGGGATAGCATCGATTTTGAAGCTTCTTCACCGCTAAGATTTGAGTCAACTTGCATGCATGCATATTTTGAAAGTACCCTATTATAGGTCTTGATGCCCCGAATATATTTCCTTCGCATCGAAAGTTGATTTGAAACCCGAGAGTGCCAAATGTGGGTTCGTAAAGTCGAAACCCTAATTTTTCTACGATCGCCGCTTGATCACGTTGTTGCTTTGCTTTGTGGGAAGTGACCCCAAAAGTTGTTCCGCCTTGTTACTGTGTACCTACCAAGGCGATCGGTGAAGTCATCGATCCGTAGATATCTCTCTCGCCGACGCTCTCTGCTCAAGTTATATATGCTTATTTTGAGTTATTTACTCGATATTTCAAAATAAAACATGTACGCCAGAAATGTTTTGTGAAATTATTATCGCTCTCCGATCCAAGATATGGTTCTATCATGGTTGTGCACGGATCTCTATTCGTGGGTTGATCACCATCTCGAGTATTGATCATAAGCGGATAGACCCCAACACGTGGTTATGGTTCGGGCGATAGACCCCTAAGTCCACACGAAATGGTAATGAGGTGGTTATGGTTCGATGGGATTTGACCTCAAGTCCACACCGAGTTAGCCGCCGGATACGCCCGGGCGCGGGCCGATCGGATATGTTCCGGCCCAATGAATGACATGTGACGGGTCAAGGATACGCCCGAGCCGTGGTTCATGGTTCTATGATGGGAGTAATCAGAATAACGGATCGTATCGAAAAATGAAAATCTATTTTGCTTACTTAGAAGTGGATTTACGCTTTAAAACCTTCTAAGGTAAGTGCTCTAAACACGGCCTCATGATTCTTTTGATTTATGATAAACCCCACTGAAAGCGCTAGTACTCACCCCAAACTCTTTTTCAAATCTTTCACGTACGGAGGAGGACGGACGCGACGACGAGGGTGGAGTCATGGTTCTTCATGCTATGCTTCCGATGTTATGTTATATACGCATTTCGATATTGATGTATTCTTGTCCCTTATTTGCTTTTCTCGATTGGGAACAAGATTTGTTATGTTATTCTCACGTGAGTCTCGATATGAGCATGCTATGTGGTCGACCGTCTAGTTGAAAATGATGTAATGCTATTTTGCCTTCTCGCATTACTTATAATAAACCAAGATCATGTTTTCGAGGTTATGATATCGATATTATTCACAGGATTGTTTGTGCACCCTCCCTTCGTGATATGTCCTAGTTATAGAGAGAGATGCCCGATTTCATGGTCACATCTTCTTATCGTGTATGTTATATGTATCCCCTTCTTCCCCGCTTAACCCCCACCCCTAATCACACCCCGCATCCGTGCTTCCTCGTGAATTGGGGCGTGATAAACTGGTATCGAGCAATGTTCTTCGCCCCGACATCTATTTTGTTATCCGATACCGCATGGTATCGAGCAATGGTTCTCGCAATGTTCTCGACATCTAGCTTTATTATCCGATATCAAAGCGCTTTGTTTGCTTTATATCATGTGTTTTGAAATTGAGTGTTTAGAACTTGTTCTTCTAAACTGCTTATCGTGCATACTACCCTCACCACCGTCAGCCCGCCTCCTTAAAAAGGGACGAGGTATGTGTTTATTTGCCGATGCTTATGTGGCTATGTGAGCTTGATATGATCTTGGTTTCATGTGTTTCGCCTGGTAAGAGTTTACGTGATGTAAACGTGATGTGGATGAGATATGGTTGGATGGTGATGGACGTGGAAGTGATTGTTGATGGAACAAAAGGCGCGTGTGGTCGTGATATGAAAATCGCTTATATGATATGATGTGATTGACGTGATCACGTATGGTTGATGTAAGTCTATGTGTTTACATAGCAATATATTGTTGATTGAAAATCTTGTTTATTTTGATAAACGAGTGCTTGTAAGTGAATCAGATTTGCTTACGTGATGATGAATATCGATATTGATATTGATATGTGTTGAAATGAACATGTGTATGAGACATGATTACCCGTGATGACCGCGTAAAAGGAAACGTGAATATTTGTTGTTATTTATGATGAACTAACATGTAGGTTTATGGATATTCAAGGCCCGCATAACGTTGGTTAAGATCCCACTGACGGACGAGCATATCCAGAATTCGTGGAATGTACCCGAATATTCATGAGCCATCGGGAGTATTTCGGAAGATTTGTTGGATTATGGAGAAAGATTCGAGACAAAGGGAAAGTGTCGTAATACGAGGCCTACTATCGGATGACAGAAAGGCTACCGACGGTTGGCAACCATGGGCAAGAAAGCAAGGATACGTGTTGTTCAGACGGATCCTATCACCGAGGCACCTTACCTTGATTTTACCGAGTTCGCTTCGAGTATGGAGACAAGGGACCGATCATCGAGGTATACCATCCGGAGGAGGATGTGATAGCAAGGCATGTTCGAGGACCGATCCGATCGATGATAGGGATGATGTTCCCAAGAGCCTTGGGAGAACAACCATCAATCAGCGATCACCACCAAGCATCAGATACACCAACACTACACCTCCATCGACGATCCTTACCTTCCGGGGACCCGAACGATTTTGAGGCGTGAACCTCCCGTGCGAGATATTGTCCGTCCGACAGCTGGCGTGGAAGAAGCCTGTAATCGTAATCTTCATGCCACCAACGTGGTCAGCCAGCATCCGTGGAACGCGACTGAGGAAGAGGAGGACCCGATGAGAACGAGGAGGATAGTGAGGACTCGAGGACCCGTGATCCGAGAGCCGGCGATACGTAGGTCGGGAGGACAGTAGGAAAACATATGTTAACCCTCGCCCGAGGATCTATCTTCGCCCGTGATATTTAATTCACCATACATTGATTATAATCCCAGTATGCGCCTATATAATTAATTGCAACACGTAGGGTTTTCTCGTGTTTACCTCGATCCAAGAGGTCGATGGAACGAGATGAACGGATCGAACGGTCGAGACTCGTGCTTTGACCTTCCGGATCGTATCCCGATGCCCAATCTCCAACGCCGAGTGAGGACGATCTATGGAGAATGCTTCGAAAATCACCCAATGCTCTCAAGGCAAAACTCTCGAAATCCTCTCAAACTCACTATGATTCTCGAAAATATGTGTCTCATTAATTAGCATTAACCTAGACTTTATCTCATACCTTATATTTATAATGCACTACCTTAATCCCATATGGAAATTACCATAATCCTATATGGAAATTACCATAATCCCATATGGAAATTACCATAATTCTTATGGATTATTACCATACTCTCGTGATTATTTCCATACTCTCGTGATTATTACCATAATCTTATATGGAAAGGATCTATGCATATACCATAAATATAATAATATCCTTGTAGGATAAAGAGAATAAAATCTTGCCATAGAGAGCTTATAGGCGCCGATTTCCAGCTACGGGTCTGACGGGCCAACCTGTGGATCAAATGCAAGGAATAAAGACGGGCCTCAAATAAATTAATTATCTTATGTTCACCCCGTAACATAAATTAATTTATAAACATTTATTCATGCCACTAGAGAATAAATGCCGACTTACCCTTTATTACCAAGTTGAGTCTGGCTTGCACTTAGACATTACGAATCCTCGTATTTAAGATATCGAACGTCCATTAATTATTTATATTCTCGATCGCTAAAATAATTAATATCTTTAATTCCTTAAGTAGTACCACTCAACCTTATTATTGTACTTGAGCTAACTCAACCCCGCAGGTTTAGTACAATAAACCTTTGAGCTCCTTAAGGGACGCCATCATCCTAAACGGATACGTGACTGACATGATAACTAGCGTGACATACAAGATCGCCACCACCCAAGATGCGGAGAATTGGTTAGAACATATAACCCTCACCCATAACAAGTCAAAGTGATGGTCAAGAACTCATACTCACCTAATACCTTATCGAGGTTTAGATCATCGAAGTCACCGAGATCTGGTTCTTCACGACGGTCGAAAGAAGAACACATCTCATCGTGATCCTTCAATACGCCGAGACGCATCAAAGATAGACAAGCAACTAAGTCAAGTCACTTTATCTATATCGCAGCCCTAAACCGACAACTCGCCCTTAAGTTGTCTCACCAGGAAACTTTTATATCTCATTGCTTGACCAATCATACGCACTTCGTGATCTTCTACACACCGTATGATCTAACTTATATATGAGATAAGGGACATGATATATGCAATCAAGTATTCAAATCGATAGAGATTGTAATAGTGGTAACAGAAACATTGTATACAAGCTCAACCAAACTCGCTTTCAAGATACAACCAACAATCTCCCACTTATACTAAAGCAAACTTTTAGTATACAATGTGTCTTTCTACTAGCTATTACAAACAACCATCACTTTGCTTCTCCCACTTATACAAAAGTTTCTTTCTAAGGGTGCCATCAAGTTTAATCCAAGTCCTCTAACGTGTCCATCGTAGACTTTTATGCAGTGCTCTTCGTGAATGGATCCGCTAGATTTTCCGTCGATCAATCTTTTCAATCAAGACGCCACCGCCTAACGATTTTGCATGACATGGTACTTTCTCTCTATGTGTTTGGTCGCTTGTGGGTCCGTGGTTCCTTCGAGCCACATCGCACCGAAAGTTATCACAAGAAACTATGATACTCTTGGG
Organism: Salvia rosmarinus; assembly: GCA_036937905.1. Taxonomy (NCBI): domain Eukaryota; kingdom Viridiplantae; phylum Streptophyta; class Magnoliopsida; order Lamiales; family Lamiaceae; genus Salvia; species Salvia rosmarinus. The sequence continues at coordinate 22,983 of JAODLM010000794.1, forward strand.
CAAACCAGTACCACATCTAGATCCATGAGGTAGTTTCGAACCATACAGCCTCCTTAGAAGCCTCCGCCGCTACATATTCGCTTCCATGGTAGAGTCCGCAATGCATCGATGCTTGCACTCCGCCAGATACGGCTCCACCTCCCAAGGTAAACACATAGCCCGAGGTCGACTTTTTCTCATCACGGTCACTTGAAACCGAGTCTCAGATAACCCAAAGGCATTAGACTATCTCGCATGGTAACCAGCCTATAATCTCGAGTCCTTTTCGTGTACTTGAGTATATGCTTTATCGCAGTCCAATGAGCTTGTCCAGGTTAGATCGATATTCAGCTACTATGCCACCGTGATAGCAGTATATCGGCCTCGCATAGCATTGCAGACATGAGACTTCCTACGCGAAGCGTATGAACTTGTCTCATTTCCTCTATCTCCTTTGTAAATATAGGTGATTGTGGTTTTAGATAAAGGAACGCCATGTCCGAAAGGTAGCAATCCTTTTCGGCGGTCTCGCATACTAAAACGAGTAATCACAAAGATCAATGTAAGACGCCCGAGATAAGCTCAATATTTTCTTCTTGCGATCTCGTAAACCTTGATCCCAAGAATGTACGCCGATCTCCTAAGTCTTTCATTTGAAACCGATCGGATAGCCAACTCTTTACGCCCGATAATGCCTTCACGTTGTTGCCAACTAGAAGGATGTCATCTACATAAAGTGCAAGAAATACCACATCACCGCTGACATCTAACCGATACACACAACTCTCGCTAGGGCAACCGGGTAAATCCATAGGACTTTACTACTCGCCAAAGCGTAAGTTCCATGATCGAGGTTCGCTTAAGTCCATAAATGGACTTCTTAAGCTTCCATACTAGATGCTCTTCACCCTTTACCACATAACCTTCGTGTTGTCGATATAGATGTCTCTACCTTCCTCAAGGTAACCGCTTAGAAAAGCGGTTTTAACATCCATTTGCCAAACCTCTAGTTCAAGTGGGCTGCTATGGCTAGAAGAATTCGATGGACTTGAGCATTGCTACAGCTAAAAGGTCTCATCGAAATCGATGCCCTCAACTGAGTACCCTTTCGCCACAAGCCCGGCTTTGAAAGTCGAAACCCTCCATCGGAATCTCTTCCTCTCAGATATCCACTTACTACCTATGGCTTCCTTGCCATCCGGTAGAGGTGTCTTTCATATACATCCATAGCCGCATGGACTCCATTTCTAAGTCCATAGCGTGTGCCATGATCTTGCATCAATATTCAGACGCCTCCTCAGATGTCCATGGGTCGATTATCGCATGCTCGCTTCTCGACTAAACCAAGATTCACCCACGAACATAAATCGCCGGGTCGACGAACAACCTCCCACTACGACGAGGTTCTACAGCACAATGGCAACGGTGGTGCAGAACTTGTGGTTCTCTATTTTGCACAACTTGTCGGGTAGGTACCACTTGTACGGTCGGTATCTCCAGTGGAACTCGACCCACTTCAATTTCTTGAAGTATCCGTGTCGATCCTCCCACTAGACTCGACATCTCGCACCTTCGCCTAATCGGTGGTGGAATACGATCATCTTCTAATTCTCAAGAATGATTTCAACTTTGGACTTATGATTTTCATATAATCCTCTTCTAAGAATCGGCATTAGTGCTAATAATGACCTTCCGATCCTTAGACTATAGAATAAACCACCTTCGCTCCTCTAGATAGCCAATAAACAGCCTTTGCGCCGATCTAGCCTCCAACTTGTCGCTTTTCTTGTTCAAAGACATGTGCCGGATCGCCCATATCCTTATGTGGCTTAAACCGGCTTGCGCCCAAACCACAACCTCGAAAGGGTCTTTTCGACCGACTGACGGTACTAGATTTAGCAAGTATGTCGCCGCCTCAAGGCATACCCCGTAACGAAATAGGCAATGTTGCATAGCTCATCATAGATCTAACCATTTCTAAAAGAGTCCTATTTCTTCGCTCTGACACACCATTTTGCTGTGGTGTGCTCGGTGAAGTGCGCTGGGAGGTAATCCCACACTTCACTAGATAGTCCATAAACTCGTTACTGAGGTATTCGCCACCGCGATCAGAACGCAGTGACTTGATACTTTTACCTAGCTTCGTCTCCACTTCCGCCTTAAACTCTTTGAATTTCTCAAAGCATTCGACTTGCGTGAAGGTATACGATCCGCATTCTCGAGTAATCGCCAATGAAAGTGACAAAATACTGCATTCTCCACGAGCTTGTGTGGACATCGGTCCACACAGTCGAATGGACTAACTCCAACATTTCTTGGCTCTATAACCCTTCGCTGAAGGGTCCGGTCGACATCTTACCTTCTATACAGATTCGCAGACCGGGAACGGAGTAACCGTGAGATTACCCAACGCCCATTCTTAGCCGCCTTGATCCTATTTAGATTGATGTGACCTAATCTAAGATGCCAGAGAAAAGTAGTGTCATCTTGCAAGAAAACTTTCTTTTTAGGGTTTGATGAAGATGCAACATAGTTATAGGTATTATGTTTTGCGTAAATAGTATAAAGCTTAATTATATAACGCCAACACGTATAACTTCGCCATTTCTTATGATAGAAACACCACTATCAAAAATAACAGTAATATCCATGAGTAAATAATTTCAAATGTAAACAAGGTTCCACCGAAAATCCGCACATATAAAACGCCTTTCAAAACTAAAACTGCTGTTAAAACATAAAGTAACATCTCCAACTCGCAACGGCCTCGACTTTCGCCGGCTGTCCATGGAGATCGTTATCTCGCCATCAAACAGCTCCCTTGTCCGCAGGAACCCCGCAAGGTGTAACAAACATGACTGGGCCATACCAGATCTACTACCCAAGAATGGGTAGAACAAGTCGCTAAACATGTTTCACATTAAAGCAAACGGCGCACTGAGCCTCGAGCATAGGGCACTTGGCCTCCAATGCCCGCCCACCGCACTTGAAGCACTTGCCTTCTCCTTTGGCTTCTTCTGCCTCCGTGGCAACCATGTTCTTGCTCCCATTACTCCCACTATTTCCTCGCTTCTACCACCTTTGGTACCCCTTTTCTATTTCCATTTTGCAATGAAAATTTTGGGCCCTTAGATGTGCTAGCAAGAGCATGTGTCTTTTCCCATAACTCCTTCCGCAAAGAACGAGATCATTAAGCAACCGACTAAGTGTAAACTCGGTCTTGCTCATGATCGCATTCACGCCGAAAGTTCTCAAAAGACTGGGCAGTGTATTGAGGATGATATCGACCTGCTTCTCCACCAATACCTCCTCCCAACCGATCAAGACTATCCATGAGACGAGTCATGGGAGACATGTTCATGGACCGAACTTCCTTCTTCCATCTTACACGCCAAGATTTCTCTCATTGTGTGGAAGGATCGTCCGATCCGATCGCCCAAACTTACCTCGAGACTCGACCAAATATCGTCGCAGGCCACCATCGATCGATGTCGCAATGCAAGCCTTGGACATAGTAGTCATCATATAGCATTTAGCCATATTGTTCGACTTATTCCAAAGTCTCGCCGACTCCGCTCATTAGTCGACGCGCCAAGAAGGGCATCGGGTTTAGGAGTAGTGAGAACAAACATGTGTTCTTCAATGATAAGAACATATTCCATGTTTCGCTTCCACTCGATAAAATTGGACCGGATAACGGATTTTGTGCGAGCATATTGATAATCGGCGAAGAGACATATCTCAAACGATAATGTAAACACATAAGCATACGATCGCATATAATTGTGAATAATAATATTGTAACCTTTGATAAAACAATATTAATTGAAACCTCCAATCGCCCAAGGAATCCCACATGCAAGCCACGCTGTGGACGCTACACACGAACCCCCGACTGCACTAAAATATACCTTTTAGTCGCTTAATTTCAATCCATGTCAACTTATCCTTATGACAAATGAAATTAACGATTGACCTTACTAGACCACATCACTATCGCAAGAAGGGACTTCATGAAGTTGTACTGAGGTGATGTTCAACAATGACCACAATTTTAATAAGCAGAAATGAATTTTAGAATTGGTATACTCACCTGACCATACCGCCCAATTCAAATTCTTTGTTATCTCATTTTATATCTATCTCTAGAGAACTTATGAAAATCGCACATGCAAGCTACACGCGTGGATCGCTACACACGAAACTCCCACTTCTCAATAGATTTAAAAGTTTTATTTAGAAATCTCATCTAACAAACTTATGATAAATAAAGGCAAGCAAGCCACGCTGGTGGACGCCACTCACAAATGCCTCACTTTGTTTAGAGATCAAAAGTGGAGGTCTTGACATTTTAATTTGAAAATTAATTTGTCGGGTTGCTTGCTTAGTCTTTTTATTCAAAAGGTTTGTCCATGCGCATCACGTAATCCTAGCATGCTTTTCTATAGAACTCAACATGTAAAACATGCTCGCAGTAATTCTAAAATATGCTTGATAAACGCGATAAACCTAGCATGCTTACTATGCGCATCCAATTACGTAAAACACTTAAAGGTTTGTCAACGTAATATAAACATACATAGCATGCTACCGCATAATTTAAACATCCACGCACATGCATATGAACGATAAAATAAAATAAAACGCTCATCGCGCCCAATCGTGAAACCCGCACATTCTCGCCTAATCTATTACAGATTTACAAAGCATGTAATTAAACTTCAAAACGGGCCTCGCGCACCCGCACGGACCGATTCAACAATGGGCCTCGCGCACGGGCACGGACCGAAAACTGAAAACGGGTCCGGGCCGGGTCGGCCCAATCAATGGGCCGGGTCGCGCCAGGGCAAAGCCCGCCGCGCGCCCGCCGCTACCGCCGCCGCGTGTCCTCGCGGGCACCTCGCGGTCGCCACGCGATCGCGACCCGCCGAAAGCACGCGCGGCGCCACGCCCGAGCGCCGAACATCCGCCGAGAGATGCCGCCCCCAGCTGCCGAAACTCGCGATCATGAAGTCCGCCGCCAAGCGCCGGTTTCGCGCGAACGCGCCCTGCCGCCCGCTAGCTCGCACGGCCGCAGAGCTCGCCGGGTAATCTCGCGACCGCGAGCTCGCCGCGGGCGCCAGGATCTCGCGCGAACCGCATGCCTGCCGCCCGGGCCCTCGCGATCGCCCTCGCGATCATGAGGCTCGCCACGAGAAACCGCCCAGGACCGCCGAGAGACCTGCTTTTTCCCGTCGCTTCGCTCTTCATTCTTTCGCTTCGCTCTTCTTTTTACGTATAAGATTTACGTAATAAAATCTAATCTAACCACGGATTTTCTCGTGGTGTAAAACAAAACCAACAAAAACAATAAACGAGCCACGATGAACGATGTATCCACAATTAATTAAACGCACGAATAATCAAACGCGAATTAATCCAACAGAGCCAAGATTCTCGATCCTGTGCTCGATACCAATTGTAGGAAAACATATGTTAACCCTCGCCCGAGGATCTATCTCGATATTTAATTCACCATACATTGATTATAATCCCAGTATGCGCCTATATAATTAATCGCAACACGTAGGGTTTTCTCGTGTTTACCTTCGATCCAAGAGGTGGATGGAACGAGATGAACGGATCGAACGGATCGAGACTCGTGCTTTGACCTTCGGATCGTATCCCTGATGCCCAATCTCCAACGCCGAGTGAGGACGATCTATGGAGAATGCATCGAAAATCACCCAAGCTCTAGGCAATTTTTGAAAATTTTCTCTCAACTATATGATTCTCAAAATCTTGCTCTCAATATGCGAGCATTAACCTAGACTTTATCTCATACCTTATATTTATAATGCACTACCTTAATCCCATATGGAAATTACCATAATCCTATATGGAAATTACCATAATCCTATATGGAAATTACCATAATCTTAGGATTATTTCCATACTCGTGATTATTTCCATACTCGTGATTATTACCATAATCTTATATGGAAAGGATCTATGATATACCATAAATATAATAATATCCTCAGTAGGATAAAGAGAATAAAATCTTGCCTTGAGAGCTATGGGGCCGATTTCCACAAGGTTACGGGCCCTGATGGGCCAAACCTGTGGATCAAATGCAAGGAATAAAGATGGGCCTCAAATAAATTAATTATCTTATGTTCAAATTTTAACATAAATTAATTTATAAACATTTATTCATGCCACTAGAGAATAAATGCCGACTTACCCTTTATTACCAAGTTGAGTCTGCTTGCACTTAGACATTACGAATCCCCGTATTTAAGATATCGAACGTCCATTAATTATTTATAGCAACTGACCGCTTAAAATAATTAATAACTTCAATTCCTTAAGTAGTACCACTCAACCTTATTATTGTACTTGAGCTAACTCAACCCGCAGTGGTTTAGTACAATAAACCTTTGAGCTCCTTATGGGACGCCATCATCCTAAACGGATACGTGACTGACATGATAACTAGCGTGACATACAAGATCGCCACCACCCAAGATGCGGAGAATTGGTTAGAACATATAACCTCACTCATAACAAGTCAAAGTGATGGTCGGCAACTCATACTCACCTAATACCTTATCGAGGTTTAGATCATCGAAGTCACCGAGATCTTGGTTCTTCACGACGGTCGAAAGAAGAACACATCTCACCGTGATCCTTCAATACGCCGAGACGCATCAAAGATAGACAAGCAACTAAGTCAAGTCACTTTATCTATACCGCAACCTCAAACCGACAACTCGCCCTAAGTCGTCTCACCGTGAAACTTTTATATCTCATTAAGCTCGACCAATCATACGACTTCGTGATCTTCTACACATCGTATGATCTAACTTATATATGAGATAAGGGACACGATATATGCAATCAAGTATTCAAACCGATAGAGATTGTAATAGTGGTAACAGGAAACATCAGATACAAGCTCAACCAAACCGCCAAGATACAAATCCAACAAGATGGAGACAAAGGGATGCACCACCCGAGGTATACCATCCGAGGAGGATGTGGTTGCTAGACACCCCGAGGACCGATCCAGATCGATGATAGGGATGACAAGAGCTCGAGAACAACCATCAATCAGCGATCGCCAAGCAACAGATACAACCACTACACCTCCATCGACGATCCTTACCTTCCGGAGGACCCGAAACGACTTTGAGGCGGTGAACTCAGTGACGAGAGATATTGTCCGTCCGACAGCGGGCAAAGAAGAAGCCTGTAATCGTAATCTTCATGCCACCAAACCGTGTCGCCGGCATCCGTGGAAGGCGACTGGCGAGGAAGAGGAGGACCCGATGAGAACGAGGAGGATAGTGAGGATCTGGAGGACCATGATCCAGAGTAGCCGATGACTCGACGAGGTAGGGCACATTGAGGAAGGCAAGCGCCAGAGACAGTGGACTCAGTACGCCTTTCACCGACACTCAGCGATCGTACGCTACTGACGGGATCATACCCAAGAGAGGCTTGCTTCCATGCAGATCGCTCAAGCGGCATCAATTCAAGCCCCGATAGGGAAGGGAAAGAGAGATGAGGAGAGAGTAATGGAACCGCTGGACGAACGGGAATAGTGGATGGATATGGAGGATGTGGATCTAGGTAGTGGTGTGTGTACAAGGACAACAGAAGTCTCGCTAGAAGCATGGACAGAGCGGCATCTTTTGACAAAGGACCGAGTCGATTCTTTTGCTCATATCCGACCTTTTCGACCGACATACCTTGATCTTCAGATTTTGACGCCCTTCATGGACACCGAATATTATCGATACTAACCGCCTATGACAGATGTTTATGTTTTGATGCTTATACGTGATACGAGCTATGCCATGATGATATATGATCTATGTGATGTGGTGATGATAATGTTATGTGAAATGCATAACGATGATATGTCGACATGATTGCATGATTATATGTGATCGTGCGTGATATGTGGTATATGTGATGATATGTGATATGGGTGATGATATATGTTATGCGATGATACCCTGCTATCTATGCGAAAGCGCTTTAATGTTTCAAACGCCGGTACGTAATGCCGAGAACAAGGAACCGAGGAACAATAACGTGGAAGAAGCCCAGAACCACCTTTCGTTCTGGGCCGACATGCGATCGAGAGTTTTCGCAGCGTAATCCCCTCACGCTCGACGGTCTCGCGAACCGATCGACGCCGAGAATCGATACGATCCACCGAAAGGATCTTCGAATACATCGCCGCGAAGAAGCGTAAAAGCTAAATTGCGCGATCTTTCGCCTAACCGACGAGGTCGATTCGTGGAACCGTGAGAAGGACCCTAACACCGTGACAATGGGCAAGGTATACGGGAAGATTTCAAGGAAGAACTCATGGAAAGTACGTGCTCGGCGCTTATGCGTAGAAGGCAAACGAATTCGAATCTTCGCCAAGAAAGAAGGACGGTCACCGAGCACGATCGCCGCTCAATCGTCTCGTCACGCTATGCCACGCACTGTTGGCACCGAGGTCGCCAGGCGCATGTGTTCAGAGAGGACTTCACCGAGATCGAATTTCGCCGCCACCGTGGAGATCCGACGATGCGCAGCCCTCGAACCGGCATTAAACATTGAGTCAATGTTGCCCGTGAGAGAACGATGCCACCCTGACAGCCATCCGACGGAGGAAGAGGTAAGAGGAAATGGGAAGATCGAGGAAAGGCAATCAGTGTTCCAAGGAACCAGAGGGTCCAAAGGATTCCAAGGAATCAAGGCATTCAAGTGAGAGAAAGGCAACCTTGGGAAGGAATTTCCAACCCATGCGGCAGTGTGAAAACCTTGGTGCCGTAAATGCCAAAGGAATCATTTCGCGAGTGCAGTGAAAGGTAGCACCGAAAGTGCTATCGTTGTAAGAAGTCCGACATTACGCCGAGATTGTCCGTTAGGAGGGCCAGTGCACCGCCAAGAAGGCAAAGATCCAGCCCGCAGAGGCGTAATCATGTTCGCCGAGGACAAACAACGGAGCAGAGGTCACCCTAGGCCAAGAAACCAAAGGCCACCGCAGAAGCAAGGGTGTACGCTGAATCAAGCAGCAGCAGCTCAAGCTCCCTGAAATCTTATGTATAATCCATATGAGTGATATACCCGCCGCTTTGTTTGATACAGAGCCTCACATTCTTTCGCTTCGAGAATCACGTGAGAGGTTGGGTTTGGTACCCAAGAAATCACAGAGTACCTGAAATTAGCATCCCGTCGTGGAAGTGCTAAAGGCAAAAGAGATTTGCCGTAACTAGAAGTAGAAATCAGAGCGTAGGTGTTTGTCAATTTGCATGTCATCGAATGGAAGATTTCGGCGTCATCTTTCGCATGGATTGGTTGAAAAGCACATGGCAACTATACGCTGTCTCGAGAGAAGTTGCTTTTCTAACACCAAGGAGTGGAAGTTTGTTTCACGGCATAAGGATGGGTGTTATGCGTTAATGATCTCAAAGACCAAGGCGTGAGGATAATCAAGAGGGAAGTCGTCAAACTTTCTGGTAAGTTCGACAGGCACGGCGAACAAGCGCAAAACAGCTTGCAAGAGGAGCTGGTGTGTGAATATCCGGATGTGTTTCCCGAGGACTTGCAAAGCCATCGCCTCGACAGACAAGTGGAATTCACTATTGATTTGGAACCGTGAGCAAGACTGAAGATCAAAGGCACCATATAGAACGGCACCTAAAGAATTCGCAAGAACCGAAAGCGCAGCTGGTGAGTCGTTGATCTAGGTTTTATCCGACCCAGCGTATCGCCGTGGGGAGCGCCAATTCGCTCGTCAAGAAGAAGGATGGGTCAATGCGGATGTGCATCGACTACAGAGAGTCAATAAGTCGACGATCAAGAATGATATCCTCTTCCAAGGATCGACGATCTTTTAACCAGCTCAAGGGAGCGAAAGTGTCTTCTAAGATCGATTTGAGGTCGCTACCATCACTGAAGATCGTGAAGGAGGACGCTATAAGACCGCTGCTCAGACAAGGTATGGGCACCACGAGTTCATCGTGATGCCGCTTGTTTGACCAATGCGCCAAGAGTTTTCATGGATCCGATGAATCAAGTTTTCCATCAAGATCCGGATAGTTTCGCTCGTTTTTATCGATGATATTCTCGCTCTATTCCAAGAATGCGCAGTTGCATAGAGAACACCTCCGCACTGCTTTTGGAAACGCTACGAGCGAGCAGAGGTTGTATGCCAAGCATAGTAGTGCGAAGTTTTGGCTCAAAGAAGTGATGTTCCTCGACACATCGTGGTCCGCAGAATGAATCAAAGTCGACCCACCTGAAGGTTGAAGCAGTAGTAATCGAAGGTTCCGACCGATGCCAATGAGGTTCAAGCTTTTAGGCTTGGCCGGATATTATAGACGCTTTCATCAAGGGTTTTCAAGTTGGCAAGGCCGACGACGCAATGTACCGTGAAGGGAATCAAGTTTAAATGGTCCAAGCTCAGGAAGCAAGTTTCCAAGAGTTAAAGAAGAAGTTAACAACCGCCCAAAGGTTAGCCGTGCCGAAGGGAACGATGGGTTTGTGGTCTACACCGATGCTTCCAAACTTGGTTTGGGTCATGCTCATGCAACGGAAGGTTATAGCCACGCTGCCTCGTCAATCGAAACCGCACGAGTTGAGCTACCCAACTCACGATCCGGAGTTAGCAGCAATGCTCATGCGCTGAAGATCCTGAGGCACTATCTCACGGAGTTAAGTGTGAAATCATCACGATCACAAGAGCCTTAAGTACTTTTTTCGAACAAAAGAATGAACACGAGGCAAAGAAGATGGCTAGAGTTGGTGAAGGATTATGATTGCTCTATCGCTATCATCCCGAAAGCCAATGTTGTAGCAGATGCCCTTAGTCGCAAGTCGAGAGTAAGTTGGGATATCTTCACGCGAGAGAAAGAGCTTATTCGAGATTTCGAGAAGCTCACCGAAAGTGATTCACCCGCCGAATCAAGGTAAGGATTCGCTGTAGCTTTTGACACCTTAACCGACCCCGAGAGAATCCATCGTGAGTGCGCAATATGAGACGAATTCCTCGAAAGGATGCGCTTGAAAGCAAGGCTAGAAGATAGCAAGGGTTTCACTAAGTTTAAGAGACAACGCGCTACTATTCCGAGGAAGGTTATGTGTGCCACCAATAGGAATTGAGAGATAAAATCATGAGTGAAGCTCATGAGGCAATCAGATACAATTATCCGTGAAGCACCAAATGTATGTAGACCTTAAGAGGAACTTTTGGTGGAAGGATGAAAAGGATGTAGTCGCTTTAGGAACGTTGTTCGCTTGTCGCCAGTGAAAGCTATACACCAACGTCCGTCAGATTGTTGCAACCGCTACCAATCCCGTGAGTGGAAATGGGATCATATCGTATGGATTTTGTGGTGAGTTTTCCAAGGTCACGAGAGGAAACACCGCTTAAATGGGTTGTTGCCGATAGATCGACAAAGTCACTCATTTCTTATCGATTCGACGACGACGGGTCGATAAGCTTGCTCACCTTTACGCCGAGAAATCAGACGGTTACATGGTGTACCGTATCGACATGCCGATCGTGACCCGAGGTTCACGCCAAGGTTTTGGAGGAGTCTCGCAGAAGCCATGGGACCAAGTCAATCTTAGTATGGCATTCCATCCTCAAATGGACGGTCACCTGAAAGGACGATCTGTGTCTTGAAGATATGTCATGAAAGCAATGGCCGATAGAGGAGGAAATTGGGAATAGATACTACCTTTGGTAGAGTTTGCTTATAACAACAGCTTATCGTGCCACCATAGAATGGCTCCCATGAAGCGTTGTACGAAGGGAAGTGTCGATCGCCACTTTATTGGGACGGCGGGCGAGAGAAAGATGTTAGGACCGTAGATGGTTCAATGTACGGTCGAGGTTATCGATCGATCGCCGAAGGATCAAGGAAGCGAGAGTGCGTAAGTCCCATGCGGAAGCCGCCGACGGATCTTCGCTCATGATCGGAGATCGCGCTTTCCTGGGCGTTTCCGACGAGAGTGAGTCGCTCGCTTTGGGAAACGAGGTGTTACCACCAAGGTCTGCTGGACCTTCGAGGTTCTCGAGAGGATAGGCCCCGCTGCTCATAGGTTAGCTTTGCCACCCAAGATCGGAGATGTTCACGACGGTTTCACGCTTTCACCGAGAAAGTACGTGTTCGACCCAAAACACGTGATCAAGCACGACCAAATGGTTCTTGCTCGTGATCCGAGTTACGAGGAAAGGCCGCTGGCTATCTTGGAACGAAGTCAAGGAGTTGAGGAATGTGCGATTCCATTGGTAAAGGTGTCATGGAATCACCACTTTATGGCGGTTACGGGAGTTGGAAGACAAGTTCGTGGCTCAAGACTCGAGTTGTTTCCTCCACGTGTTTGAAATTTCTGGGACTAAATTTTTCTAAGGAGGAGGGATGTAATATCCCGCCTTTTAAGCTTCTCGCTTTGCATGGCACATTTTTCGAGAAAAGGTCAAAGGTTGACTTTTGTTTCGTGATGCGACCATCACGAAACCTCAGACGTTATGGAAGAGTGTCTTACGACCTAATTCATAGACACTAAGTATGCGTGTTTTCACCACCCATGAAGGTTCGCACCGGAAGTTATCTAAAAACCGGACTTTTCACGGATCTTTAAAAGCATATCTTGTTTATAGTCATTGTGTCCGTATTTTATTTCGTGGTCCATGGGTACCAAGTTTTAAATTTGAGTCCGCTTGCAAAAGTTATGTCTGCCAGATTTTAAAAGGGTCATTATGCAAGCAAATGCAAGCCCCTCGCTTCCTATAAATACGAGGCTAGGCCTTCATTTTCAACGCTCATTTCCTTCGCCTCCGTGTTTACGGAAGAGCCGAGCAGCCCTGTGCACGCGAAGTCACGGAGTGAGTGGGATCGAGTCGATGGAGGCTCACGGCGGCGCCATTGCGCCGCCGAGCCACCACCGCCGATCAACCACCCCCGCAGCCCGCTTTTCTGTTTTTGTCCTTTTCTTGTTTTGATCCCGCCTTTAGTAGATCGATAGCATAGAACCCTGGATTCTAAAGGACGAGGCGAGAAAACGGCCGAGGTCGGCCGACGGCCATTGCCGCCACCATTGCCGCCGACGGTGGTCGACGGCCCACCTTCGCCACGGGTCCTTTAGGTTTTGAGTTCCGCCATGATTCGCTAAAGTACCGATTCCGCTTTTTTTTTTGCTTCGCATGTCGGGATGTTTTCCGCTGTTTCGAGTTTTCTAAAGGAAGACATGCCCGTTATCCATTTTCAACGCCGCTTGTCATTCCATGTTCGCTGTTATGCATATTGCTTATGTTTCCATTTTCATGCATCGATTTTGACGGTTTATCCTAGATCCGAGGATAGCATCGATTTTAAGCTTCTTCACGCTAAGATTTGAGTCAACTTGCATGCATGCATATTTTGAAAGTACCCTATTATTGGTCTTGATGCCTCGAATATATTTCCTTTCGATCGAGTTGATTTGAAACCCGAGAGTGCCAAACGTGGGTTCAGTAAAGTCGAAAACCCTAATTTTGCTACGATCTTCGCTTGATCACGATGTTGCTTTGCTTTGTGGGAAGTGACCCCAAAAGTTGTTCCGCCTTGTTACTGTGCACCTACCAAAGGCGATCGCTGAAGTCATCGATCCAGAGATATCTCTGCCGACGTTGTCTGCTCGTGTCATTATATATGCTTATTTTCGAGTTATTTACTCGATATTTCAAAATAAAACATGTACGCCAGAAATGTTTTTGTGAAATTATTATCGTTCTATGATCTAAGATATGGTTCTATCATGGTTGTGCACGGATCTCTATTCGTGGGTTGATCACCATCTCGAGTATTGATCATATATGGATAGAACCCAACACGGTTATGGTTCGCCGGATAGACCCCAAAGTCCACACGGAAATGGTAATGAGGTGGTTATGGTTCGATGGGGATTCACCCTCAAGTCCACACCGAGTTAGCCTACGGATACGCTCCGCGTAACGACCGGATATGTTCCCTACCGAACGAATGTCTTGTGACGGGCTGGCGTGATACGCTCCGAGCCGTGGTTCATGGTTTATGACGGGAGAATAAGAATAACGGATCGTATCGAAAATGAAAATCTATTTTGCTTACTTAGAAGTGGATTTACGCTTTAAAACCTTCTAAGGTAAGTGCTCCAACACGGCCTCACGACTCTTTTGATTTATGATAAACCCCACCGAAAGCGCTAGTACTCACCCCAAACTCTTTTTCAAATTTTTCACGTATGGATGAGGGTATGGACGGGCAACGCCGAGGGTGGAGCTGCGGGTTCTTCATGCTATGCTTCCGCGATGTTGTGTTATATACGACTCGATATTGATGTATTCTTGCACCTTATTTGCTTCTCGATTGGGAACAAGATTTGTTATGTTATTCTCACGCGAGTCTCATACGAGCATGCTATGTGGTCGACCGTCTAGTTGATGTGATGTAATGCTATTTTGCTTTCGCATTACTTATAATAAACCAAGATCATGTTTTCCGAGGTTATGATATCGATATTAACTGCTGGTGGATTGTTTGTGCACCCCTCCCTTCGTGATATGTCCTAGTTATGAGGAGACGCCCGATTTCATGGTCACATCTTCTTATCATGTATGTTATATGTATCCCCTTCTTCCCCGCTTTAACCCCCACCCCTAATCACACCCCGCATCCGTGTTTTCCTCGAATTGGGGCGTGACACACCAAGGTCGAGTGCTCCTATTAGAAACAAAGTAATCGAATCAGTCGTGTCACGTACCGACCACTTAATCAAGTAATTGTCGCGACTTAAGTCGTGACGGGTTAAGAAGGAAATTGATACCAATAATACATGTCAAACAATAATTTGACCTCAACTTTCAACATGGATGGATCAAATCATTTATGGTTCAAAGAAGTAGAATATAATTTGATAAAGATTTATTTTTCGCCTTCGATCCATAATAAAGGATCGAATAAAGAAGAATATCGCTCGAGGACAATGGATCACAAGAGAATAACCAATATCAAATGTACATCTTCAAGCACGCTTTGACAACATTGAAAACTTATCGACGCTCAAATCATGGTTCGACAAAGGATTCCAAGACATTATATAACATCGATCCAACAAAACAGCTTCGAACTTTCGAGTAAATCCTTGTTCATTTAACCAAGTCGACATCATAATAAGAATGTCGAAATCATAACAATGTAATAAAGATTCTTGTCGTAAACATGATCACTTCTCTTTAGTAAAAACAGGGCAACGGATACAGCCCGTAAGGTCAAAGCACGAGTCCCATCCGCTCGATCCGCTCATCTCGCTCCATCGATATCCAAAGGTAAACACGTGAAACCCCTACGTGTTGCGATTTAATTATATAGACGATGCTAGGTTTATAATCAATGTATGGTGAATTAAACACCCAAGATGGATCCTCGGGCCAGGTTAACATACGCTTTTCCTTACACTGGTATCGAGCCTCGATCGATTCGCTCGCTGATTAATTCACGCTTGATTATTACGTGTTTTAATAATTGTGGATTTGTCGCTCATCGTGGCTCGCTTGTTATTTTGTTTCGCACGCGAGGTCTGCTGAAGTTTATTTCGCACTTTGTAAATCTATGTAATAGATTAGATTTAAATGCATGTGTTTCATTTATCGGGCCGCGATGAACGCTTTATTTTATTTTTATCGCTCATATGCATGTCGCGGATGTTTAAATTATGCAAGAGTATGTTATGTATGTTTATATTACGGTAAAACACATAAACAATTAAAGGCCAAAGTTCGGCAATCGAAGTGTGGTCGAGAATTATGTATGAAGACATAAAACTCGTGGCATCAAAACATGATACTAATAAATCATATTAACATACGAGCATTATCATTACATTATCATTATAAAACTCTTCGTCAGAGGGAGGATTGTTCGTCAACCCGAGCGATTTATGTTCGTGGGTGAATCTTCGGATTTGGTCCCAGCATTTAACATGCAATAATCGACCCATGGACATACAAGGAGGCGATACAAGATATTGATGCAAGATGATGGCACACCGCTATGGACTTAGAAACGAGTCCATAACGCCATGGATGTATATGAAAAGACACTCTACCAGATGGCAAGGAAGCCATAGGTAGTAAGTGGATATACAAGAGGAAGAGATTCGATGGAGAGGTTTCGCTTTTAAAGCCGTGCTTGTGGCGAAAGGGTACACTCGTATTGAGGGCATCGATTTCGATGAGACCTTTTCACCGTAGCAATGCTCAAGTCCATCGTAATTCTTCAGCCATAGCAGCCCACTGAACCTAGAGGTTTGGCAATGGATGTTAAACCGCTCTAAACGGTTACCTTGAGGAAGGTAGAGACATCTATATGCAGAACCCGAAGGTTATGTGGTAAAGCGTGAAGAGCATCTAGTATGGAAGCTAATAAGTCCATTTATGGACTTAAGCTGTGCCTCCCGATCATGGAACTTAATCTTTGACGAGGTGGTAAAGTCCTATGGATTTACCCAGTTGCCTAGCGAGAGTTGTGTGTATCGGTTAGATGTCAACGGTGATGTGGTATTTTCGCACTTTATGTAGATGACATCCTTCTAGTTGGCAACAACGGAAGTCGTATCGACGTGAAAGAGTTGGCTATCCGATCGATTTCAAATGAAAGACTTAGGAGATGCAGCGACATTCTTGGGATCAAGGTTTACCGAGATCGCAAGAAGAAAATGTTGAGCTTATCTCGTGCGCCTTACATCGATATCGTGATTACTCGTTTTAGTATGCGACCGCCAAGAAAGGATTGCTACCTTCGCATATGGCGCTCCTTTATCTAAAACACAGATCACCCATGACCGCAAAGGAGATAGAGGAATGAGACAAGTTCCTTACGCTCCGCCGTAGAAGTCTCATGTACGCAATGCTATGCACGAGGTTCGACATTCGCTATGCGGTAGGCATAGTAGCTAGATATCGCCTAACCTCGACAAGCTCATTGACCGCAAGAAGCATATACCAAGCACCGAAAAGGACTCGAGATTATAGGCTAGTTTACCATGCGATAGTCTAATGCCTTGGGTTATACTGCACTGGATTTCCAAGTCGACCGTGATGAGAAAAAGTCAACCTCGGGCTATGTGTTTACCTTGGGAGGTGGAGCAGATCCTCAAGCGGAGTGCAAAGCCGATGCATTGCGGACTCTACCATGGAAGCCGAATATGTAGCCGCTCGGAGGCTTCTAAGGAGGTCAGATGGTTCAAGAACTACCATGGATCTAGACGTGGTACCGGTTTGCCCAAGAGTATCATAGTTTATCGTGATAACTCAGTGCAAAGTGGCAAACTCGGCGAACCACGGACCCACAAGGCGACTAAACACATAGAGAAAGTACCATGTCATACGAGAAATCGTTAGACGAGGTGGACGGTTGATTGAAAAGATTGATACGACGGAAAATCTAGCGGATCCATTCACGAAGAGCTCGCCGCAAAAGTCTACGATGGACACGTTAGAGGACTTCGATTGCGCTGATGGCACCCACTTAGAAAGGAAACTTTTGTATAAGTGGGAGAAGCAAAGTGATGGTTGTTTGTAATAGCTAGTAGAAAGACACATTGTATACTAAAAGTTTGCTTTAGTATAAGTGGGAGATTGTTGGATTTGTATAACGAAAGCGTTTGGTTGAGCTTGTATACAATGTTTCGATTACCACGATTACAATTTCCTATCCGATTTGAATACTTGATTGCATATATCCGTGTCCCCTTATCTCATATATGTTAGATCATACAAGGTGTAGAAGATCACGTAAGTCCGTATGATTGGTCGTTTAATGAGATATAAAAGTTTCACACCGAGACGACTTAAGGACGAGTTGTCGGTTTAGCCGCAGATAGATAAGAAGTGACTTGACTTAGTTGCTTGTCTATGCCGGTAACGCCTCGACGTATCAAGGATCACAAGAGATGAGTTCTTCTTCCGACCGTCGTGAAGAACCAAGATCTCGATTGACTTACGATGATCTAAACCTCGATAAGGTATTAGGTGAGTATGAGTTGTCTGTCCATCACTTTGACTTGTTATGGGTGAGGGTTATATTCTAACCCAAGATTCTCCGCATCTTCGGTGGTGGCGTGTCTTGTATGTCACGCTAGTTATCTCAGACGAGTCACCGTGATCCGTTAATGATGATGACGCCCTTAAGGAGCTCAAAGGTTTATTGTACTAAACCCCTGCAGTTGAGTTAGCTCAAGCACAATAATAAGGTTGAGTGGTACTACTTAAGGAAATGAAGTTATTAATCGCTTTAAGCACCATATTGCTATAAATGATTAATGGACGCTCGATATCTTAAATACGGGATTCAGAATGTCTAAGTGCAAGCCCGACTCAACTTCGTAATAAAGGGTAAGTCAACATTCTTTCTCTAGTGGCATGATCGAATGTTTATAAATTAATTTATGTTCGGTCGAACATAAGATAATTAATTTATTTGAGGCCCATCTTTATTCCTGCATTTGATCCTGGTCGGCCTATTCAGCCCAAAGTTACAAGAAAATCGGTCCCCTATGTGCTCTCAAAGGAAAGATTTTATTCTCTTTATCCCACAAGGATATAATTATATTTATGGTATATGCATAGATCCTTTCCATATAAGATTATGGAAATAATCTTGAGAGTATGGAAATAATCCTAAGTGTATGGAAATAATCCTAAGAGTATGGTAATATTCCATATAGGATTATGGTAATATTCCATATAGGATTAAGGTAGTGCATTATAAATATAAGGTATGAGATAAAGTCTAGGTGAATGCTCACATAATTAACAAGATATTTTCGTCCCCCTCATAGTGTTTGAGAGAGAATTATCGAAAATTCTAGTGAGAGCAAAGGGTGATTTTCCGAAGCATTCTCCATAGATCGTCCTCACTCGACGTTGGAGATTGGGCAACGGATACAGTCCGTAAGGTCAAAGCACGAGTCCGATCCGCTTGATCCGCTCATCTCGCTCCATCGACCTCTTCGTATCCAAAGGTAAACACGTGAAACCCCTACGTGTTGCGATTTAATTATATAGACGCATGCTAGGTTTATAATCAATGTATGGTGAATTAAACACCCAAGATGGATCCTCGGGGCGAGGGTTAACATACGTTTTCCCTACATATACGCCAAAAACATTAAAACATTGCCCTTAGGGCTATATGATTGACTTGCCATAACATTTGCAATGCACAGAGGTTTTAGTGAAATAACTTGTGCATGCTTTTCATAAATAAACACTTACTTGCTTTCATCTCATAACATCATAAAAAATATGCATATGCATGTCTCATCTCGGCCGATAACTTTCTCTTCCCATATCCACGGATTCTTTCTATGTGTTGAGAAGTAGGCCTCCTTCTCAAACACGCTATGACCCGAAGGTCCATAACATATCCGTGTTGATGGACCCGAAGGGTACCATGCCACGGTCATACCCGACGTCGGTAACATTCTTTCATTCATACTTTCTTTCTTTCTTTCATCATTTCTTTCTTTCATTTCCGTGGATAGGTAAATGCATCATGCTTATGCTTAAAAAAGGCAAGTCATTAAACTTTGAAACTTTGCTCATAAATGTATTTCATATCATTTTGAAAATGTGCAATAGCATAAGCATATCATATTATTTTAGAAAATAATTTACCCACCGCGACATACCACCGAATGGACCGTATTTTCTTCTTCTTTCTTTCTTCTTTCACGTGGCCCTTTAATCGACAATGAACGGCATAAAAGCTCATCTAGCATCGACAAGAAAATAACTTATCTTAGTCTTCAATACGACTATATTTTCTCGATATCAAGACACAATGGTCGATAATACTGGGTCATTGATCCTCTAATAGCTTATACAAACAAATTCTAATGGAATTTCGGTGAGAATAACGCTTATAAAACGATCGCCATTTCAATACCAAAACAACCAAAATTATCCT
The DNA here is from genome assembly GCA_036937905.1 of Salvia rosmarinus. Classification (NCBI taxonomy): domain Eukaryota; kingdom Viridiplantae; phylum Streptophyta; class Magnoliopsida; order Lamiales; family Lamiaceae; genus Salvia; species Salvia rosmarinus. The sequence goes on from JAODLM010000794.1 coordinate 42,947, forward strand.
AAAATTCACCAAATCATTACTTATGTCTAAATGAGTATATAAAACTCAACAACAAACTTAAACCATCTCATCTTAGCTAAAATCCCGACGCCCCTTAAGACATAGCCTATGTCCGACGTCAAAATTTGCATAAAACGCCGCTTAACTTAGACGAACCTCTATACATGCTCAACTATCATTAAATATCACCATTAAACCATTAAAACTCAAAAATCAAAGCTTTAGCTTTGAAAACAAATTTTTGACATCAAACTAAAATTTTCAAATATTCGAATACGTCGGCCGAAAAATCCAAATAAATCATTTTAAGCTTTATTCATATCATAGAATCCAAATATGAACTCAAATTGATCATATAAAATCAACAATCCAATGTTACATGGACTCAAGGTTTCGGTCAACTTAGTGGTTTTTCAATACTTCGATTTCAAACGTTTTACTTGTTCAAAACACGTTTATATCAATCCAACAATACATATATGGCTAAATCAAGCATATAAACATCATAAATTCAAGATCATGATCTCCATAATTTTCAAAAATCACAAGAATTCAAAGAATGAACATATGCTCCAAATTTCAACGTTAAACGACTTATCGGCGATAAATCGAACATAGAATCAAGAATTATTCAACAACAACATATTCCCTTCAAAATTCTCAAAGTGACCGAAAACTACAACATGATCATAAGTTCATATTTTTAAAATTTTCAAACCATAGATGTGTTCTAACGATAGAAATATACCGAAATCGAAGACTTGATTGAAAATCCAACTATTGATCTTCTAGAATTGAAGCTTGAAATTTCAAGAATTTTAGTGTGTGTAGTGTGTGTTTTGGACGTGAGTTTTGGAAGAAAATGGAAGTGAATAGTGATCTCCAAAAGTCTGTGTGTATTAATTAACAAAATTTATTTTATTTTGTTTTTCTTAATTATGGTGATTATTCACCAAATTCTAGAAAATTCTCAAACTTTCTCCATTTTTCTTTTCTTTAATACATGATGAATAATCATGTTTTAGTAAAATTACAAAATGTACACTTCTCCATAAATAATACCAACGTTATAAATGCATACTATTAATCCATATCGTCCGATTTCAAAACTCAATTTCTAATAAAATACTCTACTTGAAATTTCTTTCAAAACTCAAATAACATATTATAAACATCAAACTTTGATTATAAAAACATTTTTGCTTCAAAACCATTTTAAACATTCACCGACGATTAGGTTTAATCGGCAAATGCCGATATTCTCCATTTTATGAAATCAAGACTTAGTTGAGCATGTATTTATCATCTCAAGACTCTTGAAATCTAGGTCTTCTTATTCTAAATAAGACCTAAGAATCTTATTTCAGATTCTATCTCGAATCGATCTCGAATAAATCTCAAATTTTATTTTTATCGATGCGAAGCTTAACATAAAAGTTTCTAGCTTAAACAACTCTTTCTTAAGGATGCAATGCCCTTCTAATAAGCTCTTAATCAAGAGCTAATCTCTGCTACATGAATGTCGGGTATTACATTCTCATCTCCTTACAAAAATTTCGTCCTCGAAATTTAGTACCGCTGTAAAACTCAGGGTACTTCTTTCTCGTTTGATCTGCTAGCTTCCATGTCGCTCTTATAAATTATAATACTTTCTTCGGACTTTAACTAAAGGAATGAATTTATTCCTTAGTTATCGTTCTTTTCGATCTAAGATGCATTTCTGGTTTCTCTTCATAACTTGGATCTGGTACAAGAACAACGTTTTCTTGATGTATGATGTGTTTTAGATCAAACACATATCTTCGTAACTACGACATACGAAACACATCGTAAATATTGCCGTAACTTGGAGGCAATACTAATCTGTAGGCAGCATAGCCTAATCTTTCCTTAAATCTCGTATAGTCGATACATTGTGATTGAGCTTTTCTTTGATTCCAAAGCGATGTATTTATTTGGAAGAATATACTTTCACGAAAACTTTATCTCAATTCTCGAAGTTTAGCCCGCTCCTCTTTATCTGCAGAGAACTTTTAACTATCATGAGCTTTTTGAATTCTTTCTTGATTTGTTGTACGATTACGACCATTTTTTATTTTTTTTCAATCGCTTCTGGTCTAAGCACTTTTCTTTCTTCAACCGTGTACTTAAAGAGCGGCGATCTACACTTTATCCCGTAGAGGGCTTCATAGGGCGTCATTTTAATCGTTGCCTGGTAATTGTCGTTATACGCAATTTAAATCTTTTACTCATCTCTTGTTAAAAACTCGTCCATAATCATATGTACGTATATTCGAGTTAACTTATCAGCTTCATACCTGATAGAGATCTCAGGAGAAAGAATTTTCTGACGTGCTTCCCACCATAATTCTGTAGATCTTCTTAACTGGAACTATATACATAGGAGACACTCTCGATCAGAGCACTCCAAAATCTTGGAAACTTGCATATAGAGCGAACACATCTTCAACATTAGTTGGTTATCAACTTTATTGAAAAATGGGGGATTCTGACGAAAAAGGCACAATTGGCTTAAAAGGGATAAGGTACAAATAAAGCTTAAGAAAAATTTACACTTTCTTGTTCCTCTTCTTTAAGATAAGAATTTCTTTTTATGGGTGGCATACTGCATTACAAACAAATGCCAACATGCAGCATGTTTCGTTTATTAGAAACGAAAAATGTTCTCATTCAATAAATAAACTTATATCTCAAGGATCTTCACAATTGATTATATCAGGATTATAATATGAAATAACACAGCTGGATAGCAAAAGGATCATAGATGTCAAGGGAAGAAAAATTGCCTCTTTGAGAACTTTTTACAAAGCAGGGAAACATTGCAATCTGGGGTTTTCAGGCATATAGATAATTTGACATCTCGGCAAAACATATCCGGTACAGCTTCTTAAGCACGCTATCGCATCATAAAAATTATCTATTGACATCACCTATATGTATCCATATGTTCACGATAGGCTGTCATCGTCATCATTCTCTTCTTACGTCTTTGCATTTCTGTCCTTACTACCATCAATGGCTTCGTAGGAGTCTGGCATCTCTACAATCTTTCTCAATCTCAAGAGATAGCAAATCAATAGCACAATCGGGAAATAAATACAAAAGAACGACTCCATGGTAAGGATACGTAATCACCATAAAAGACATTTGATCGATATCTAGGAAGAGCAGAGCCATGTTGTGCTAACAACCGCAAAACTCGGTTTAGCATAAAATCTTGAGACATTTGGAGTCTCGATAAACTAGCTTAAGTCTCTTCTCAAATTTCAAATGAGAAATTTCAAAACATGAGAAAATTGAATGATCAATCAGATAGAATCTCAAGAGATATGAAAGATTGACCATACCAACTGGTGATAAAATGATCAAATCAGATAGAATAGACATCATACTCGTGCATAACTAATCAATATCCGAAATGAAAACTTTATTTTAGAGCATGGATACTAGCATCATACTCAGGGGTGGTAGGATCATCATTAATGGGTTCAACATTTTCTTGGTCATTAGGTGTAACTGAAAAGTTACCAGCCAACTGGAGTTGATGAATGGCTAAGATAAAGTCGGCCATAAAGGAAAACAAAAGAGGAAATTCAAGTGTACATAATAATGAGAACTAATAATAGTTAGGAGTCTGGAAAAATTAGCGAAAAACAAGAGTTACGTGCCACTGGATGATCTGAGGTATTTATAGTTGATTGGTCGAAACCTTTATTCTCATCAGGTCGTGGTGCTTAGCAGCCGGATTAGCAATCACGAGGTCCGCCGCTAGTTACAAGGCAAAACTTTTGAAAGATTCTCGCGCCAGCTAGCAATCGCTAATTTTGATGCAGAGACTTCTAGAATAAACTCGCAAGCTGGCTAACGATCGCGAGGGTGATCGCCAATCTCTTATTCCTTCTTATCTTTAATTACTTCTTTGCTTGTGCATCGATCATCACCGTGCTTATATACCTTCATCCACAAACGATGGAATTGAGCGAGAAATTGTTCTAGGTAAGTCGCTCACCGATCTTTACCGATAAAGGCAAACGATATAATGATAAACCATATGATGAAAACGAGTCGCTCTCTTTCAAGTCCAAGTTGTCCGGATGGTCCTTGCCATTCTAAATAAAAGAATGCTCGAACGCTTCATGTTGTTCTGTAGTCTCTTCTCATAATTTCTTTTCAATTTTAGCTCATAAAGCATTAGCTCATTTTAAGCATACATTTTCATGTAGCAATTCATTCAATAAAGCATGTACTCATCATCAACTATGATAATCATAATCATCATAATCATAAGCATAAGCTCATACCGTGAGCTCGAGATGATGGAATCGAATGTCGAGCTTCTTAAGAACAACCGACTCTTTAACAAATATTCTCATGATAGAGTCGAACAAATGACTCCATAAATTTAAATACTCAAACAGTAGTCACCAAAAGAATTCACATGCTCAAAGCGGCACAACCGCACAAGATTTACAAGGATTCATGATTTAGAACTCGAGACAAGACACAAGTCGCACAAGGATTCACAAGGATTTACAAGCTCAGACTTCAAAATTGTGCACAAATTGCACCAATTGACAAAGGCTCATGTGTTCGTAATTCAAAACCGCTCGATATTATTCTATCACAGCCCGACCACTTAATCAAGTAATTGTCGTGACTTAAGCCGTGACGACGGGTTAAGAAGGAAATTCTGATACCAATAATACATGTCAAACAATAATTTGACCTCAACTTTCAACATGGATGGATCAAATCATTTATGGTTCAAAGAAGTAGAATATAATTTGATAAAGATTTATTTTCAGTCTTCGATCCATAATAAAGGATCGAATAAAGAAGAATATCGTCTGAGGACAATGGATCACAAGAGAATAACCAATATCAAAATGTACATCTTCAAGCATGCTTTGACAACATTGAAAACTTATCGACGCTCAAATCATGGTTCGACAAAGGATTCCAAGACATTATATAACATCGATCCAACAAAACAGCTTCAACTTTCGAGTAAATCCTTGTTCACGGAACCAAGTCGACATCATAATAAGAATGTCGAAATCATAACAATGAATAAAGATTCTTGTCGAAACATGATCACTTCTCTTTAGTAAAACACATAAACAATTAAAGGCCAAAGTTCGCAACGAGAAGTGTGGTCGAGAATTATGTATGAAGACATAAAACTGTGGCATCAAAACATGATAATTTTGAATAAATCATATTAACATACGAGCATTATCATTATGAATTAAACATTTAGAGAAGCTCCTTCAAAGATTCGATTCCAAAGATCCCTCGAGCTCAACCCGCACGCTTAGAAATACATGCGGGCGTGAGTACAAAATGCACTCGGGGTATACGCCAAAACATTAAAACATCGCCCTTAGGGCTATATGATCGACTTGCCATAACATTTGCAATGCACGTAGGTTTTAGTGAAATAACTTGCATGCTTTTCATAAATAAACACTTACTTGCTTTCATCTCATAACATCATAAAAATATGCATATGCATGTCTCATCTCGGCCGATAACTTTCTTCCCATATCCACGGATTCTTTCTATGTGTTGAGAAGAGGCCTCCTTCTCAAACACGCCATGACCAAGGTCCATAACATATCCGTGTTGATGGACCCAAGGGTACCATGCCACTGGTCATACCCGACGTCGGTAACATTCTTTCATTCATACTTTCTTTCTTTCATCATTTCTTTCTTTCATTTCGTGGATAGGTAAATGCATCATGCTCATGCTCAAAACAGCAAGTCATTAAACTTTGAAACTTCGCTCATAAACGATTTCATATCATTTTGAAAATGTGCAATAGCATAAGCATATCATATTATTTTAGAAAATAATTTACCCACCGCGGCATACCACCGAATGGACCGTATTTTCTTCTTCTTTCTTTCTTCTTTTCATGTGGCCCTTTAATCGACAATGAACGGCATAAAAGCTATCTAGCATCGACAAGAAAATAACTTATCTTAGTCTTCAATACGACTATATTTTCTCGATATCAAGACACAATGGTCGATAATACTGGGTCATTGATCCTCTAATAGCTTATACAAACAAATTCTAATGGAATTTCTGAGAATAACGCTTATAAAACGCATCGCCATTTCAATACCAAAACAACCAAAATTATCCTAAAATTCACCAAATCATTACTTATGTCTAAATGAGTATATAAAACTCAACAACAAACTTAAACCATCTCATCTTAGCTAAAATCACGACGTCCCCTTAAGACATAGCCTATGTCCGACGTCAAAATTTGCATAAAATGTCGTTTAACTTAGACGAACCTCTATACATGCTCAACTATCATTAAATATCACCATTCAACCATTAAAACTCAAAAATCAAAGCTTTAGCTTTGAAAACAAATTTTTGACGTCAAACTAAAATTTTCAAATTTTCGAATACGTCGGCCGAAAAATCCAAATAAATCATTTTAAGCTTTATTCATATCATAGAATCCAAATATGAACTCAAATTGATCATATAAAATCAACAATCCAATGTTACATGGACTCAAGGTTTCGGTCAACTTAGGGTTTTTCAATAGCTTCGATTTCAAACGTTTTTCTTGTTCAAAACACGTTTATATCAATCCAACAATACATATAATGGGCTAAATCAAGCATATAAACATCATAAATTCAAGATCATGATCTCCATAATTTTCAAAAATCACAAGAATTCAAAGAATGAACATATGCTCCAAATTTCAACGTTAAACGACTTATCGGCGATAAATCGAACATAGAATCAAGAATTATTCAACAACAACATATTCCCTTCAAAATTCTCAAAGTGACCGAAAACTACAACATGATCATAAGTTCATATTTTTAAAATTTTCAAACCATAGATGTGTTCTAACGATAGAAATATACGAAATCGAAGACTGATTGAAAATCCAATGGTCGATCTTCTAGAATTGAAGCTTGAAATTTCAAGAATTTTAGTGTGTGTAGTGTGTGTTTTGGACGTGAGTTTTGGAAGAAAAATGGAAGTGAATAGTGATCTCCAAAAAGTCTGTGTGTATTAATTAACAAAATTCTATTTTATTTTTGTTTTTCTTAATTATGGTGATTATTCACCAAATTCTAGAAAATTCTCAAACTTTCTCCATTTTTCTTTTCTTTAATACATGATGAATAATCATGTTTTAGTAAAATTACAAAAATGTACACTTCTCCATAAATAATACCAACGTTATAAATGCATACTATTAATCCATATCGTTCCGATTTCAAAACTCAATTTCTAATAAAATACTCTCTACTTGAAATTCTCTTTCAAAACTCAAATAACATATTATAAACATCAAACTATGATTATAAAAACATTTTTTGCTTCAAAAACCATTTTAAACATTCAGCCGACGATTAGGTTTTAATCGGCAAATGCCGATATTCTCCATTTTATGAAATCAAGACTTAGTTGAACATGTATTTATCATCTCAAGACTCTTGAAATCTAGGTCTTCTTATTCTAAATAAGACCTAAGAATCTTATTTCAGATTCTATCTCGAATCGATCTCGAATAAATCTCAAATTCTATTTTTATCGATGCGAAGCTTAACATAAAAGCTTCTAGCTTAAACAACTCTTTCTTAAGGATGCAATGCCCTTCTAATAAGCTCTTAATCAAGAGCTAATCGCTACATGAATGCGGGTATTACAGGTCGGCGGTTGACTACCGTCAGATCGACCAACGGGTTGGCCTTGAGGCGTGTAGGGGCTGTCCCAGCGTGGAAGAATCACCGAACCTGTATGCTCTAACAGGGTCGACTTGGAGGGTCGCCGACGTCCTTCTCTCGATCCGCCGCCTACAAGGGTCGATAATTAATCATTGCCTCAATGCTATCAAAGGTCTTCACCGACTTCACGTGCAATATCGGATTCATACCTCTATGTATCCGCTCGAGTAGCATACAAAGTCTCTTCTTTATCCACTTGTTCAGCGCCTCCAACTCCTTATGATACTCCTCAATCGATCGGGTCCTCGACGGATCCTACCGAGCTTCTTCTCCAATTCTCTCATAATGAACGGGATGAATCGCCTCATCACGCCTTTCATCTCCCGCCAAGTATCAATTGGGGATACCGATCTTTTCTCGCGCCTATTCTCACCGAAACTCCCACCACGAGGCGGGCATAGCCTTTGAATTCAAGGAGGCTAGCTGCACTTTCTTAAGCTCCGAAAATCATAGCACTCGAAAACCTTATCAACTTTGCGCTCCCAATCTAAGTAGGCATCTGGATCATGCGTGCCTTCAAACTCTGGAATGGTGGTCTTGATGTTGCTCAGCAGACTTTCGGCATGACCATGTCGATTCTGATCTGGGTGAACATTCCGGCGAGGTCTCAGAAGGTGTGGCCGGAACTGAGGACCACCACGGCCTCTTCCTCGATTACCAAGGCCGTGTCCTGGTCGATCATGAGGAAGAACCGAGTCAGATTATCCTCAACTTGTTCTTCCTCATAGTGTTCTTCGTCCTCCGATGCTTCTCCGCCATGTAGCTCGTAGTCTCGTTGTCATGAGGAGGTGCTACCCGCGGTTATCGACCAGGTGGCCGGATTCGTCGCTGTACCGATCTCCTCAAATTTGGCCAATAATTGTGTCATGGTTGCTTGAACGCCTCTCAACCGCCCCGCACATGACCACCAAAGCATCAAAGTGGTACTTAGCGTCCCAATCTTGCCGGGAGCCGAAGATTGCGCGCCTTTCCCGGATCCATTAAACCCGCATAAAGGAACAAACGTAAAGAAAGAAAGATGGGGACCTCACAGCCTCACAATCACTGCTTGTTCTCTCGATTTCTTTTACCACTCTGTATGTCACCACAATCACAATCTCTCAGTGTATATCACCACAATCACAATCACTTGACGGAGCACAATGTTTCCCAAGAGAGCTATGTCGCCAACTCCTTCCTTAACTTGAGTCAAGAGCTCTGACTTGACCTCCCGAGGCTCACGGGACAAGGGGAACCACAAAGAAAACTGAAAAAGGTAAGTTCGGGTGATGGAAAAGTTCGGAGGGCTTTTTCACCTTTAAGGCGATGGAATTTGGCTAAAAAAGGGGTTATGTCATGGCATAGCCGTGAGTCACGTTCGCCTCGCCGAGACGTTTCTAAAAAGGTGTTATGGAGAAAAATCGGAGTTCGGATGCGAATTCTGCGGCAATTTGAAGTTTTGCCGATTAAATTTGCCGCGGGCGGGTTTGGAGCGAAAAGGGTTTTAGGCTAAACGAGGTTGGTTTTCTCGGCCAGGAGGGCCGATTAAGGGTGGGTTGGGCTCGGATGATAAGGAAAGGCGAAAGAAGGGTGAATCTTGGATGGAAAGTTCAATGACTTCAATTCAAATTAGGAAACTAAATCGAGTCCAACTAGGAAAACAATCACTACCCAAAACTGCCTTCTAATAGAACTAGGAAGCAAATTTCGCCCTATTAATCCTTTGATATCCGAAAATCACATCCACCCACAACACGATCTAACTCTGTAAACACAAGACGCCCCAATCGCTAACCGACGTAAGGACAAAGAACACTACTAAAGCAAAACACATCGAGCCAAAACAAACTCGAATCGAACTCTTTCTCTTTCTTTTCCTTTTCTTTTTTTTTTTTTTTTTATAAAAAACGAATGTAATGTAATACTTTTTTTTTTTTTTATATGCACGAACTCACGAACTCATTAACTCGATCGAACCACTACCAAAGCGGCACCGACGTGGCTCGATACCAAATTTATGATATGACCAACTATAACGCGGAAGCAACGGAAAGAACTCTCGTCAACAGATAGGTTGGTTCAACCCTAAACTCGATCTCAACTTTCGATAGTTTAGGATTATTTAAATTGAAAACACAAACTAAGTACCCAAGATTCAACACAATTCGCACGAAAAAGAAAGGCTGGAAAGGGACGAACAGTGGGGTATGGATGGTTGGGAAAGGATGAACGTGGAATATGGAGGCGGGGAAAACGAATGTAGCGGATGAAGAACTTACAGAAATGAACCTCGATTTACCGAATCAAACGCGTCGAAGGAACGATCTTCGTGGCTTGTCTAACCCGGATACTACTGGATATCACGAACGAGACAATTGATTTCAAGCTCAAAAGTCGCCAACTTCAGAACTCTACCAAGAACTAGGGTTTGTGCTTTGTTAAAACACGCGAGACAAAGATGAAAATATATTTTTATCAAAATTGCCTCACGCTATAAAAGACCACAAAAGTATATAAATACTAGTCTAAAACGAAAGGCCAAAGGCCCAAAACACCAACTAACAACTAAAGATAATTGGGCTTTGTTTAAAACCCACGAAAATAAAAGGACTCACGAAAATGGGCCTTCATCATGCACGAACTTCAGCCTTGGACAATGATCCGCTTCACCAATTTGTACCGCTGAGCCCAACATCTTCATCTTCCAATTTCTTTCGGATAATGCACCGAGATAGCCTTGAGCCGCTTAGCTCGCAATCTGTAACAGGCCTCTCAACCGCAACTCCGGCTCAATCATCATTGCCGGACTTGCTCATCATTCCCCTGTTGAAAAGAATTCGCCCTCGACCGCCCTCATCATCATCGAACTCATCTATGTGGAAAGGAGACAAGTCGAAACATTAAAGGTAGTGGAACACTTATACTCACCGAAGATCGACGCGGTATGCATTGTCATCGACTTTAGCAACCACGGTGAACGGACCGTCGCCATGAGGCATCAACTCGACCTCCTCAAGTTAGGGAAGCGCCATTTGCTAAAGTGAACCTGCACCTTGTCGCGGGCTTGAACAACACCGCTATGATGAACAAATACTACTTAGAGGCATTTTTCTCACCCCCGAGCTCGATCCCGCCTTAACCTTCTTGTGCATCTCTCGAACCTGTTCAGCCCCACGAGAACCTTGCAAACTCGAAAGATGATCAATAGGCAAAGGAATAAGATCAGAGGAGTAAGGGATTAAAGCCATAGACGACCTCAAATGGAGACATGTTAGTGGAAGAATGCACAACACGGTTATAAGCAAACTCAAGAAAAGGTAAACACTCTTCCCACGACTTCAAGTTATTTTTCACTAAAGCACCAAGTAAGGTACCTAAAGTCCTATTAACTACTTCACCGCCCATCACCGAGGATGACATGCAGTAGAAAACAACAGTTTAGTACCTAACTTACCCCAAAGAACACGCCAAAATGTCCCAAAACTTGAATCCTCGTCGACACAATAGTCCGAGGCATGCCATGCAACCTAACTACTTCACGAAAGAACAGATTAGCAATATTAATAAAGATCATCGCTTGTTTGCATGCAATAAAATGAGACATCTTGAAAACCTATCGACAACAACAAACACGTAATCCTTGCTGACTTAGATCGAGGTAAACCAAGCACAAAATCCATAGAAATATCAATCCAAGTGCAGAAGGTGTGTAGTGGAGTGTATAAACCAAACGGATTAGAACTAGATTTAGCCTTCCTACAAGTAATACATCTAGCATGATTCTCTCAACATCTCTCCTCATGCGAGGCCAATAAAGATGTTCCCGCAATAAACTCAAAGTTTTAGCAACACCAAATGACCCATCGCACCACCCGCATGTGACTCTAAAACAAATAAGTCTCGTGATAGAACAAGGAGGCACACATAGCTTCAGATCCTTAAACGTAAACCCATCACCACATAAAAGACTCAACAGATCTAGAACTGACCGACAATTCCTAAAAATATCACCAAAGAATAGATCGAGGCATAGAAACTCTTCAAATTATCTAGACCTAAGCACCGGCATGCATAATGTAAAACAAGGTATACCATGAGACAAAGCATCGGCAACCACGCTCTCCTCTCCTTTCTTGTACTTAATCACATATGGAAAGATTCAATGAATTCAACCCACCGGCATGTCTCGAATTCAGATTCTCATGTTCTTCAAATGCTTCAACGATTCGTGATCGCAGAATCACGAACTCCTTCGGTCTCGTGATAATGCCGCCAAGTCTCCAAAGACCTCTTCAATGCATACAGCCCTTGTCGACGTAGAGTACCCAAGGGCTGCCCTATTCAGCTTCTCATCAAGTATGCGAACGGTTTCTATCCCGCATCAAACAAAGACCAATGCCTATACCGGAAGCATCACACTCAATCTCAAACATCTTAGAAAAATCAGCAAAACCAACAGAGGAGCATTACACAATTTCGACTTCAACAGATTAAAAGCATGCTCGGCCTCGCCCCACTCAAACTTCTTGTCTTTCCTACTCAACTCACCAATGGTGCAGCAATAGATGAAAAATCACGCACAAAACGACGATAAAATCCAAATTAAACCATGAAAATATCTTACCCTGAGCATGTCTTCGGCGTGGGCCATTCCTCAACGGCTTTCACCTTAGCTCTATCAACCGCCACACCGACTACTCACAACAAAACCAAGAAAGATAACATCATCCATGCAAAGGTGCACTTAGACATATTAGCATACGCTTAGCATCACGCAAGAACACAAAACATGCCTAAGATGTCCAACATGCTGCTCACGTAAGTACTATATACGAGGATATCATCAAAGTAGACCACTACATACTTGCTACCACATCACGTAACACATGATTCATCAAACGATAAAAGTACTAGGAGCATTAGTAAGGCCAAAAGGCATAACAAGCCATTCATACAAACCATGCTTATTTTAAATGCGCTTTTCCACTCATCCCCTTCACCATTCTAACTTGAAAATATCCGTAACGCAAATCAATTTTAAAAAGATGACGCCCGCATAACTCATCTAGCATATCATCTAACTGGGATAGGAAAACGATATTTTACCGTGATCTTGTTGACAAGACGACACCCATGCACATGCGCCACTCATTGTTCTTCTTCGAACCGTGATGATTGAACGGCGACACGAGACAAGCTCTCTCGAATCGCTTTTCTCCAAAGAACTCCTCGACTTGACGATCGATCTCCTTTGTCTCTTCGTGGTTGGTCCGTAAGTCGGTCGGTTAGGAAGCGACCGCACCTACCGAAGTCGATCCGTGCTCAATCCCGCGAATCGGTGGTAGCTCACCGGGAATCTCGCCCCGAACACATCCTTGAACTCCTCCATCAAAGGCTGCAAAACAAGAGGAAAAGTAACATCGGTATCGTTAGCCTTAAACGAACTAGAACGATAGCTTACCGCCTCGATCGCTTTCAGACTTTTCGCACTAACAATCAAACCCTTAGACTTGGATCCGAATCGCTACACCGGATTTCATGGAGTGACAACATGGACGGGCTTAGGGGTTCCCTAGACGGAAGAATCTTCTCGACGGTTTGAGTCGGCCGATCCCGCCGTGGAGGCACGACCTGTCAGTCCGACTTCTTTCCTCGCTCTTCCTCGAATTTCTCGCATCCTCTTCTCGATCCTCCGCAACATCCTTGGGTGCTAAAGGCCATAGCCCGTGGTACGCCCATCTCTAGTGACGACATAGGTGTTGGCGATCCATCATGTATCGCTTCCCGCCAAACCGCCAGGACGACCTAGAAGATACGTGCCGCATCCATAGGGATTACGCCACACAAAACAAGAGTCAAGATATCTACCAATTGAAAAGGTGACATGTACCGATAGCCGACCTGATCTCGCCTCCGCTACCAACCATTGCAATCGGTAGGCTTGGATGCTTCTATGGGGCCAGTTCGCTTTGCCCATCGACATCGGCCGATAGCGCTCACGACGCCCACTATCAATGATGAGCGAGCACGCCTTGTCTTGGATAGAACATCGCGAGTAGAAGATGTTTTCGCAGTCGCTCGATCCTCTTCACGATCGCTTAAAGCTCGGATGGAAACAAGACTCACGTGAGCTTGCTTCGCTGCTCATCCTCTATCTCATCGCCAGCGAGCCGGAAGGGCTGCGTTTTGTCCCCGCTTCACCGGAGTCTTCGCTCGCCTTCACTAGCGGATTCTATCTCACCATGATCAAGAATGATGAGGACTCGCGATTCGGACACCGGGCTTGAAAGTGTCCCCATCCTTTGCACTTGTGACATCGAACGCCACGTGCTCTTCCCGAGTACCATTCTCGAGGTCGACTAGGGAAACAATTCGCTGTCGAGTGCTCCTATTAGGAACAAAGCGAATCAACTCGTGTCGCGGTTGATGGCTGCCGATCGACCAACGGGTTGGCCTTGAGGGCGTGTAGGGCTGTCCCAGGCGTGAAGAATCACCGAACCTGTATGCTCTAACAGGGTCGACCGAGGGTCGCCGACGCCCTTCTTCGATCCGCCGCCCACAAGGGTCACATAATGAATCATCGCCTCAATGCTATCAAAGGTCTTCACCGACTTCACTGTGCAATATCCGATTCATACCTCTATGTATCCTGCTCGTAGTAGCATACAAAGTCTCTTCTTTATCCACTCTGTTCAGTACTGCCTCCAACTCCTTATGATACCCTCAATCGATCGGGTCCTCGACGGATCCTACCGAGCTTCTTCTCCACCTCTCTCATAATGAACTCGATGAATCGCCTCATCACGCCTTTCATCTCCCGCCAAGTATCAATTGGGGATACCGATCTTTCTCGCGCCTATTCTCACCGAAACTCCCACCACGAGGCGGCATAGCCTTTGAATTCAAGGAGGCTTGCCGCACTTTCTTAAGCTCGAAAATCATAGCACTCAAAACCTTATCAACTTTGCGCCCCAATCTAAGTAGGCATCCGGATCATGCGTGCCTTCAAACTCGAATGGTGGTCTTGATGTTGCTCAACAGACTTTCGCATGACCATGTCGATTCTCGACCGGGTGAACGCCCGCGAGGTCTCGTAAGGTGTGGCGGAATCGAGGACCACCACGCCTCTTCCTCGATTACCAAGGCCGTGTTCTGGTCGATCATGAGGAAGAACCGAGTCAGATTATCCTCAACTTGTTCTTCCTCATAGTGTTCTTCGTCCTCCGATGCTTCTCCGCCATGTAGCTCGTAGTCTCGTTGTCATGAGGAGGTGCTACCCGCTGTTATCGACTGCGCCGCCGGATTCGCCGCGGCATCGATCTCCCAAATTTGGCCAATAATTGTGTCATGGTTGCTTCAACGCCTCTCAACCGGCCCCGCACATGACCACCAAAGCATCAAAGTGGTACTTAGCGTCCCAATCTTGCCGGGAGCCGAAGATTACGCGCCTTTCCGGATCCATTAAACCCGCATAAAGGAACAAACGAAGAAAGAAAGACGGGCACCTCACGCCTCACAATCACTGCTTGTTCTCTCGCATTTCTTTTACCACTGTATGTCACTCACAATCACAATCTCGTGTATATCACTCACAATCACAATCACTCTTGGATGGAGCACAATGTTAACCAAGAGAGCTATGTCACAACTCCTTCCTTAACTTGAGTCAAGAGCTCTGACTGACCTCCAGAGGCTCACGGACAAGAGGGGAACCACAAAGAAAACCGAAAAGGTAAGTTCTGGGTGATGGAAAAGTTCGAGGCTTTTTCACCTTTAAGGCGATGGAATTTGGCTAAAAAGGGTTATGTCACAAGATAGCCATGAGTCACGCTCGCCTCACGAGACATTTCTAAAAGGTATTATGGAGAAAATCGAGTTCAGATATGAATTCAAGGCAATTTGAAGTTTTGCCGATTTAAATTTGCCGAGGGGGGTTTGGAGCGGAAAAGGGTTTTAGGGCTAAACGAGGCTGGTTTTCTCGACCAAATGAGGGTCGATGAGGGGTGGGTTGGGCTCGGATGATAAGGAAAGGCGAAAGAAGGTGAATCTTGGATGGAAAGTTCAATGACTTCAATTCAAATTAGGAAACTAAATCGAGTCCAACTAGGAAAACAATCACTATCCAAAACTGCCTTCTAATAGAACTAGGAAGCAAATTTCGCCCTATTAATCCTTTGATATCCGAAAATCACATCCACCCACAACACGATCTAACTCAGATACACAAGACGTCCCCAATCGCTAACCGACGGGCGACAAAGAACACTACTAAAGCAAAACACGCCGAGCCAAAACAAACTCGAATCGAACTCTTTCTCTTTTCCTTTCTTTTTTTTTTTTTTTTTTTTTATAAAAAACGAATGTAATGTAATACTTTTTTTTTTTTTTTTTATATGCACGAACTCACGACTCACTAACTCAATAACTCGATCGAACCACCACCAGCAAGCTACCGACGTGGCTCTGATACCAAATTTATGATATGACCAACTATAACGCGGAAGCAACGGAAAGAACTCTCGTCAACAGATAGGTTGGTTCAACCCTAAACTCGATCTCAACTTTCGATAGTTTCAGATTATTTAAATTGAAAACACAAACCACGACTCCAAGATTCAACACAACCGCACGGAAAAGAAAGGCCGGAAAGGACTAACAAAGGGGTATGGATGGTTGGGAAAGGATGAACGTGGAATATGGAGGCCGGGGAAAACGAATGTAGCGGATGAAGAACTTACAGAAATGAACCTCTGATTTATCGAATCAAACGTCAAGGAACGATCTTCGTGGCTTGTCTAACCCGGATACTACCGATATCACGAACGAGACAATTGATTTCAAGCTCAAAAGTCGCCAACTTCGTAACTCTACCAAGAACTAGGTTTGTGCTTTGTTAAAACACGCGAGACAAAGATGAAAATATATTTTATCAAAATTGCCCCGCTTTACAAAAGACCACAAAAGCATATAAATACTAGTCTAAAACGAAAGGCCAAAGGCCCAAACACCAACTAACAACTAAAGATAATTGGGCTTTGTTTAAAACCCACGAAAATAAAAGGACCCACGAAACGGGCCTTCATCATGCACGAACTTCGCCTCGACAATGATCCAGCCACCAATTTGTACCGCTGAGCCCAACATCTTCATCTTCCAATTTCTTTTCTGATAATGCACCGAGATAGCCTTGAGCCGCTTAGCTCGCAATCTTGTAATCGGGCCTCTCAACCGCAACTCCGGTTTAAATCATCATTGCCGGACTTCGCTCATCAACACGCTAGGTCGGATAAAACCTAGATCCAACAGCCCCGAATCGGCCAGCTTCTTGCAATTTTTAGGTGCCATTCTATATGGTGCCTTTGATATCGGTGCTGCTCTCGGTTCCAAATCAATAGTGAATTCCACTTGTCTATCAAAGCGGTAAACCCGGCAAGTCCTCGGAAACACGTCCGGATATTCACACACCATCGATCCTCTTGCAATCGTTACGCTTCATCGTGCCCTCGTCAAACTTACCAAGAAAGTTTGATGCCTTCCTTCCCGATCATCCTCATCGCCTTCGGTCGAGATCATCGCACGCAAACACCCATCCTTATGCCGTGGAAACAAACTTCCACTCCTTCGGCTGCTCGAAAAGCAACTTCTCTCGAGACAACGATAGTTACCATGTGCTTTTCCAACCAATCATGCTAAAGATGACATCGAAATCTTCCATTCCGATGACATGCAAATTGACAAAGACCTTCGCCACGATTTCTACCTCCCGGTTCGGCATATCTCTTTCGCTTTAGCACTTCTCGACGGATGCTAATTTGTGGTACTGTGATTTCGGGTACCAAACCCAACCTCTCACACGCGATTCTCGAAACGAAAGAATGTGAGGCTCCTCAGATCAAACAAAGCGAAAATGGGTATATCACTCATATGGATTATACCGCAAGATTTCGGGAGCTTGAGCCGCTCGCCGGCCGATTCAAGGCATACACCCTTGCTTGCGCGTGGCCTTTGGTTTGTTGGCTCAGGTGACCTCCTCGCCCGTTGTTTGTCCTCATGAGCATGATTCGCCTCATGAGCTGGATGTCGCCATCGCGGCGGCCGCACCGCCGGCCTCCTAACGGACAATCTCGAGCGTAATGTCCAGACTTCTTACAACGATAGCACTCGGTGCTACCTTGCTCGCACTCACGAAATGATTCCTTTCGCATTTCGCACCAAGGTTTTTCCACACCGCCGCATAGGTTGGAAATTCCTTCCCAAGGTCGCTTTTCTCACTTGAATGCCTTGATTCCTTGGAATCATCGACCGCCTCGTTCCTCGAACACCGATTGCCTCTCCTCGATCTTCCCATTTCCTCTTACTCTTCCTCCGCCACCGGCTGTCCGGTGGCATCGTTTTCCGGGCAACATCGACTCAATGTTTAATGCCCGTTCAAGGATCGCGATACGCCGATCTCCCCGATCGACGAGCGAAATTCGATCTCGGCCTGAGTCCTCTCTCGAACTCGCTCGCCCGGCGCCTCAAGGTCACTGTGCACGTAGCATAACGTGATGTATTTATTGAACGAGCGATCGCATTTCGGTGACCGCCCTTCTTCCTCGACGAAGATTCCAATTCATTTTGCCTTTCTCGCTTGTAAACGCCAGCACGCATTTTCCATGAGTTCTTCCTCGAAATCTTCCCACGATACCTTGCCCATCGTCCCGGTGTAAGAGTCCTTTCACGGATTCCCACCGTAAATCACCTCACCTGTTAGTCAAAGATCGCGCATTCAGCTTTTCTACTTCTTCGCAGCCAATGTATTCAAGATCCTTTCGTGGATCGATCCAGCTCGCGCCGATCGCTTCGCCGAGACCGCCGAATGTAGGGGATTCTCGCCGCGAAAACTCTCGATCGCATGTCACGAACCAAAGGTTGTTCCCGGCTTCTTCCACGCTATTGTTCCTCCGATTCCTTATTCTCGCATTCTGCATCGACGCTTGAAACATTAGAAACGCCGATAGATAACCGGTATCTTCGCACAACATATATCATCACCCATATCACATATCATCACATATACCACATATCACGACGATCACATATAATCATGCAATCATGTCAAGATATCATCGTTATGCATTTCACATAACATTATCATCACACATCACATAGATCATATATCATCACGGCATAGCTCATATCACATATAAGCATCAAACATAAACATTCTCATAGACATGCTGTTAGTATCAATAATATTCAAAGGTCCATGAAGGATCACAAAATACGACATCAAGGTATGTCACCAAAAGGTCGATATGAGCAAAAGAATCGACCGTCATCGCCAAAAGATGCCGCTCGTCCATGCTATTGCAGACTCGCGATCTGCCATCGCACACACCGACATCTCGATCCTCGCCCTGCATTCACTATTCGCCTAATCGCTCCATTCTGCTCTCCTCATCTTCTTTCCTTCCAATCGTGGCTCGAATTGGCCGCCGCTCGTAAAAGCGATCCGCATGGAAGCAAGCCTCTCGTGGGTATGATCCCATCCAAGCCGTGCCTCGATTGCTTGAGTGTCGTGAAAGCCGTGCTCGAGTCCCCGCTCTCGCGCTGCCCTTCCTCAATGTGCCCGACCATCGTAGTCATCGGCCATCCGATCACCCGGTCCTCTCGAGTCCTCACCGTCCTCCTCATTCTCATCCCGGTCTTCCTCCTCCTGAGTCTCCTTCCCCGATGCCACTAACACGCTCGGTGGCATGAAGATTCGATTCGGCTTTTGTCGCCATCGCCGGATGGACAATCTCTCGCCCGGAGGTTCCTCGCCAAAATTGTTCCGGTCCTTCGAAGGTAAGAATCGTCGATGGAGGTGTAGTGACCGTGTATCCTCGATGCATCAGTGATCGACGGGCTGCTCTCCCAAAGGCTCTTCGGGAACATCATCCCTATCATCAACTGGATCGGTCCTCGAACATGCCTTGCTATCACATCCTCCTCGATGGTATACTCGATGATCGGTCCACCGCTCCATACTCGAGCAAGCGAACTCTGAAATCCAAGGTAAGGTGCTTCGTGATAGGATCCCGCCTAAACAACACATGTCCTGCTTCCGCCCATGGCCGCCATCCCGCCGGTAGCCTTTCGATCATCCGATAGTAGGCCTCAGATTCGACACTTTCCCACCGCCTCGAACCTTTCTCCATAACCCAACAAATCTTCCGTAAATACTCCCAATGGCTCATGAATATTCCGGCACATTCCCCGAATTTACTGATATGCTCATCCATTCTCGTGAGATCTCAACCAACGTTGTCGGGCCATCAATATCCATAAACCTACATGTTAGTTCACCATAAAACAACAACAAATATTCACGCTTCCTTTACCATCCCAAATATCCGGGTAATCATGTCTCATACACATGTTCATTTCAACACATATCAATATCAATATCGATATTTATCATAATAATCACGTAAGCAAACACAGATTCACTTACAAGCACTCGCTTATCAAAATAAACAAGATTTTCAATCAACAACATATTGCTATGTAAACACATAGACTTACATCAACCATACGTGATCACATCAATCACATCATATCATATAAACGATTTTCACATCACAGCCACACAGGCCCTTTTTGTTCCATCAACAATCACTTCCACATACATCCACATCACCATCCAACCACATCTCATCTACATCACGTTTACATCACGTAAACTCTTACCAGGCCAAAACACATGAAACCAAGATCACATCAAGCTCACATAGCCACATAAAGCATCAACAAATAAACACATACCTCATCCCCTTTTTAAAGGAGGCGGCCTGACGGTGAGCTGAGGGTAGCTGTACCTGATAAATAGTTTAGAAGAACAAGTTCTAAACACTCAATTTCAAGAACATGCATGATATAAAGCAAACAAACTGCTTTGATATCAAATAATTATGAAAACTAGATGCCAAGAACATTGCTCGACATTAATGTCACGCCCAATTCCGAGGGAAGGCACGGATGCCGGGTGTGATTAGGGTGGGGGTTAAGAAGCGGGGAAGAAGGGGATACATATAACATACATGATAAGAAGATGTGACCATGAAATCGGGCAAGATCTCCTCTATAACTAGGACATATCCTCAAGGGAGGGGCACAAACAATCCACCAATGTAATAATATCGATATCATAACTTCAATAGATGTGATCTTGATTTATTATAAGTAATGCAAGAAAGCAAAATAGCATTACATCCTATCAACTAGACCGTCAACCACATAGCATGCTCAGACGAGACTCACAGCAGAATAATATAACAAATCTTGTTCCCAATCGAAAGCAAATAAGGGACAAGAATACATCAATATCGTAGTACGATATAACACAACATCGCTGGAAGCATAGCATGAAGAACTCGCAGCCCACCCTCGCCGCCGCCCATCCAAAACCTCCTCCATCCGGTGAAAAGATTTGAAAAGAATTTGAAGTAGTACTAGCGACTCACTGGGTTTTATCATAAATCAAAAGAATCATGAGGTCGTGTTTAGAGCACTTACCTTAGAAGGTTTTAAAACGAATCCACTTCTAAGTAAGCAAAATAGATTTTTCATTTTCGACACCGATCCGTTATTATCACATTCCCATCATAGAACCATGAACCACGGCTCGAACGATCCCGCCAAAGCCCATCACATGACATTCATTCGCCCGAACATATCGGCCCACGCCCGAACGTATCCACCGGCTAACTCGGTGTGGACTTCAGGGTCAAATCCCCGCCGTAACCATAACCACCTCATTACCATTTCCGTGTGGACTTCCGGGTCTATCCCTTCGTAACCATAACCACGTGTTCGGGTCTATCCCCTTATGATCAATACTCAAGATGGTGATCAACCCACCGAATAGAGATCCGCACAACCATGATAGAACCATATCTTCGATCGAGAACAAGAATAATTTCACAAAATATTTTACTACGCATATGTTTTATTTTGAAATATCGTAGTAAATAACTCAAAATAAGCATAAATAACCCAACCCGAACAGATTTAAAACATCAACCGGAGGTATCTACGGATCCTATGACATCACCGATCGACCGGTAGGTACCGTAACAAGACGGAACAACTTTTGGGGTTACATCCCACAAAGCAAAGCAACATCGTGATCCAAACGAAGATCAAGCAAAACTAGGTTTTCACTTTCGAACCCACATTTGGCACTCTCCGGTTTTCAAATCAACTCGATGCGTAAGGGAAATATATTCAGGCATCAAGACCTATAATAGGGTACCTTCAAAATATGCATGCATGCAAGTCGACTCAAATCTTAGTAGCAAGAAGCTTCAAAAATCGATGCCTATCCTCGTATCTAGGATAAACCATCCAAAATCGATGCATGAAAATGGAAACATAAGCATATGCATAACCACTAACATGGAATGACAAACTACGTTGAAAATGGATAACCCTGCATGTACTTCCTTTAGAAAACTCAAGCAACGGAAACATCCCGACATGCGTAAACGCGAAAATGTAAAACGAATCGGTACTTTAGTAGAATGCATAGCCGGAACTCAAAACCTAAAGGACTCAGAGCTGGCAGGTAGGCTGTCGGCCACCAAATCGGCGCCAACAGCTCACCAAATCGGCGGATTCGGCGGGCGGCGTTTGGTTTGAAATGTCGGCCCGCCGCTTTTCGCCCGTCCCTTTAGAATCCCGAGTTCTATGCTATACGATCTACTAAAAGGCGGAATCAAAACAAGAAAAGGACAAAACCGAAAACGGGTTGCCCGGGTGGTTGATCGGCGGTGGTGGCTCGGCAAGAACAAGAATGGCGCCGTCACGAGCCTCCCCGCCGATCCCCACTCCTCCAGCTCAGCAGCACTGAGCTGCTCGGCTCTTCCAGAAACTCGCAGAGACGAAGGAAATGAACGCTGAAAATGAAGGGCCCAGCCTCCTATTTATAGGAAAGCAGGGTCACAGTCATTATGCAAGCTGCCCTTTTCAAAACGCAAAAGCGACGCAACTTTGCAAACGGACTCAAATTTAGCAAACTTGGTACCCATGGACACGAAATAAAATACCGGACACAATGACTATAAACAAGATATGCTTTAAAAGACCAATAAAAGTCCGTTTTTCGATAACTTCCTGAGTGCCAAACCTTCATGGGTGGTCGAAACCCTGATACTTAGTGTCTATGAATTCGTCATAAGACACTCTTCATAACGCTTGAGGTTTCGTGATGGTCGATCACCGAAACAAAAAGTCAACCTTTCGACCTTTCTCGAAAAAACGCTACGCAAAATGTGGTTTAAAATGAGCGCCTGAAGAGACGGATGGTCATGAAGCGGCTACTGGGAACGCGCGGAGTGGGCGCCGGGAAGGTGTGCGGAGCGCAGGCGCCGGCTGTAGGAGAAACGAGCGGGAGCTCGAGCTGAACGCTGTAGGTGCGGCGACAGAGCGAGCGAGCGGGGTCGCTGGAGAGGGCAGCTACTGTGGAGGCGGGCGGAAGGAGAACGGGTGCTCATCGAACGAGCGCCACCGCCGGTGAACGCCGACCGAGTGGTGGACGGGAACGCGGGCTTTGGGTGAACGCGCTGCCGGGTGAACGCCGGCCGAGCCCGTTGAAGGGTGTGGCACGGCGAGGAGGGTGCGCGGGCTCAGGTTGAACGCCGGCTGCGAGGACGGCGAGGGAGAAACCAGGCCGCAGCAGTTGAACGCCGAGGGAGAAAGGTGGAGATGCGGCGCTGAATTCAGAAATCAGGAAGTGAACGAAAATAGGGCAACAGCCCTCATTTAAGACCGGTTCACTGAGCGCCGGTTCACCTATTTTTCTCATTTTATTTTTATTTTTTTTTTATTTTTATTGCTGATCGCCAGGTTTCAACGCTGGCTTGAGGGCCTCTCGGTGGTCGAGCCGGCTTGGTATGAGCTTGTCAAGAAACATTCGCCTAACTTTGAACGCTTGATTCATTGAACGCCGGATGTAAAAGCTACGCCCAAATTTTGAACGCCGGTTCATATTGAACGCCGGATGAGAAAGCTATCGACCCAATTCAACGCCGGTTCATTTTGAGCCAACCGTGATTGCTTCAGATATTCTCAACGCCGGACAACTTCGAACGCCAACTTTGAATGGCCCATGTACATCTTTTAAACGCCAGCCTCAAGTATAAAAGCTGCATTAATGTATGAGAAAGATCAAGATAATCAAACCGCATAAATCAAAGGAAAGAAAAGAAACGAAAACATCGAAAACCGTGGGTAAACTCCCACGTAGTACTCGCTTAACGTCAGGAGCCCGACATAATCCGGTCAAAGATATTGGGACCGACGAGCAGTAACGCCTCCACTTCTTCCGACTCACGATCAAAGTACGATTTGACTCACGACCGCTCACAAGAATGATCCGCTTGTTTTGGGTCGCGAAGAAACCGCCCATGGGAAAACACCTCCTCAACGAAAAGGAGTCACCCACCGAGTTGAGCTTTCGGGAAAAGTTTCACGAGACCGAAATAACAAAGACCTTCATTCCTTGCCTTAACTCTTTTCGGACTATTCTCGATCATGAATCCTCTTTACTTTGTCCTTGTAAATGCGGCGTTTCATATGCTTCGTCCCAAGTTCTTTGAGTTCGGTGATTTGGAGAGCTCTCCCTTGCTCGCTCTCGTGATGTCAAGATTCATGGCCTTAATCGCCTGTAATGCTCGTGCTCGATCTCAACCCGTAGATGGCATGCTTTTCCATATACAAGCCGATAGGGACTCATCCCCAAAATGCTCTTGAAAGCAGTTCGGTATGCCCAAAGTGCAAGATTCACTTCATTGACCAGCCCTTCCGGATGGTTGGACCGCCTTCTCAAGAACACCCTCGATCCGCTTGTTGCTTGTCTCACCGTCCCCAAGTCCGTGGATGATATGGCGTGGAAACCTTGTGGGTGATGCCATTCTTTCCATAAGCTTTTGAACAACTTATTACAAAAATGTGCCCCCATCACTTATGATCGCTTGGGAAACCCAAACTCGCAGAGAATGTTCTTCTCGCACAAACTTCAAGACAACATTAGCATCACTAGTCCTCGGGAATTGCTTCACCCACTTGGACACATAATCTACAAGAAGCAAGATATATTCAAAACCATTAGACTTGGGAAAAGGCCCCATGAAATCAATACCCCAAACGTCGAAAATTTCAACTACCAGGATATTGTTCAGGGGCATCTCATTTCTCCTCCCCACATTCCCAACTCGTTGGCATCTGTCACATGAAAGGTAGAAGGAGGGCGCCCTGAAAGAGTCGGCCAAGAGACCACTGCAAGACCTTGAAAGTCGTCTTTCGCCCACCAAAATGTCCCCGCAAGGGGCTTCATGACACAACTTAAGGACTTGACTTTGCTCCTCATCGTGATGCATATTCTAACCACCTCGTCCTTCCCGAGTTTGAAAAGGTATGGATCATCCCAAAAGTAATTCCTGCATACACTAAAAATCTCTTCCTTTTTCGAAGTTAAATCAGTCTCAAGGAGCCACAAACCAAGTAATTAACAATATCAAGATACCAAGGTGATGAATTGATTTCCAAAGCATGCTCACAAGGATAAGACTCACAAGACTCTCTTGTGCGTGTAAAACAAAAGGGACTCAAGACGAGATAAATGGTCACCACACCATTGTCACTACCCTTCCTATCTATAATTTCTAGATCAAATTCTTGCGTATGACCCAACTAATTAATCTAGGTTTAGCCCGAGATTTAGTCAATGATATCTTAAAGCAAAGATGATCACCGTGAACAATTACCTTAGAACCAATGATATAAGCACGAAACTTATCCAAAGCAAAGATAACAGAAAAAGCTCTTTTCAAGTAGTAGTGTAATTCACTTGAGCGTAACTTAAAGTTAAGCTAGCGTAATAAATCACACGTAACATTTTATCCACACGCTGACCTAATACAGCCCCACACCACATTGCTAGCATCACACATTATTTCAAAGGGTAGCGACCAATTTGGGGCAACAACAATGGAGCAAGAGTCAATTTCTCCTTAAGTAAATTGAAAGCATGCAAACATTTTCATCAAACTTGAAAGAACATCTTGAGCAAGAAGATGACATAAAGGTTGGCTAATCTTAGAAAAGTCTTTAATAAACCCACGGTAAAACCCGCATGTCCTAAAAAACTCCTAATCCCCTTATCAACGGTGGAGGTAATTTCTCAATTACATCCACCTTAGCCTTGTCAACCTCAATCCCATTCTTAGACACAATATGTCCCAATACAATCCCACTCTTAACCATAAAGTGACTCTTTCCCAACTAAGAGTGAGATTGCTCTCCACACAACGCTTTAACACACGATCAATCTTATCAGGCAATCATGAAAAGAAGATCCGAAAATCGAAAAGTCATCCATGAATACCTCGAGGAAATCTCCAATCATCTCGAGAAGATTGACATCATGCATCACGAAAGGTGCCCGTGCATTGCACAGCCAAAAGGCATCCGCCAGAAGCATATGTCCCAAAGGGACTTATAAACGCCGCCTGGCTTGATCCTCCGGAGCAATTGCAACCTGATAATAGCTAGATAATCCATCAAGAAAATGTAAATATATTCATGTCCAACTAATCTATCAAGCATTTGATCTATAAAAGGAGAGGGAAATGGTCCTTTTTGTCGCGCATTCAACTTCATGTAGTCGATGCACATACGCCACCGTAGTAGCCCTTGTAGGTACCATCTCCCCTTTCTCGTTCTCCACCACTGTGATACCTCCCTTCTTGGGCACCACATGTACTGGGCTAACCCACTCGCTAGCCCCTCCATCAGGAGTTTCAAAACCTCCTTCTTCACCACTTCACTGAGGATCGGGTTCACTTTCTCCGGCATCAATCACGGTTTAACTCATCCTCAAGCGTGATGCGATGCATACATGTTGTCGGACTCGATCCCTTAATGTCCGCAAGACTCCACCCAAATGCCAGCTTATTCCTCTTCAGAACCGAAAACAGTTCTTCTTCTTCAACATCAGAAAGCTCAGAGGAGATTATTACTGGCTTTTCATTTCCCTCCTCCAGGAAGACATACTTCAAGTGCTTCGGCAGTTCCTTCATTTCTAGAGTGGGCTTGGGCATACTAGCAACTTCACTTGCCCACTCTTCCTCGTCAGCCGATCCTGCAAAAACTTCCTCGAGGCTATGTTCCTGCAACAACACATTCTCGGCCAAGGGATCAATAGCATCAATGAAAGCACAATCATCAATTGAATTAACAGAAGGAAACATCACACTGTCCCTAACAGAAAAAGACACTGTTTCACCAAGCACAGTCATTTTTAAAGTGCCACTCTTAACATCGACAGTGATTGGTTGTGGCCATGAATGGCCTCCCAATAACAAGCAGTGTGCTCCTTTCCATCTTCTCTAACCTCACCAATTTCTAACACAACAAAATCAACAGAACTATCAACCCACCTACCTTAACTAAAATATCCTCAATAATACCCTTCTGATATCCGACGGACCTATCTCGCTAGTTGTAGACACATGCGAGTGGGTTTAAGTTCGCCTAATTCTAATTGTTTAAAATCGAATAAGGCATCAAATTTATCCCGCCCCTAAATCAAGCATGCCGTAAGCCTCCTTACCATTACCTAGAGCAATTTTAATGATAAACTACCGGGTCCCGAGTTTGGGAGGTAATCGATGTGCAGGATGGAATTGGCGCCTCGGAGACCACGACCTTCTCATATTCTCCAAACTTCCTTTTCTTTGAAGCCGCTCCTTGAAAAATTTGGCGTAGGTGGCACATTTCGATCACGCCCAAAAGAGGCAAATTGACATTCACCTTGGACAGGAGTTTGTAGAACTCGTAAACCGCTGATCTTGTTTCTCATTTCTTAGCCGGTATGGAAAGGTATCGAGGAGTGTAAGGCTTTGTTGCCTTATGCGCCGGACCTCAAGATCCTTCTTAGTTTCTACATCTTGAGAATTCATTTGCTTCTGATTTCTCCCCACCTCATTCTCAATCACACGACCACCTCAAACCAGAATCGCCTGGGCTTGATGGGTTGGCTAGGAGCTTCCCACCGTTCTTTCTGTAGTAGCCTGCTCAGCTGTGCTAGCAACTCGCCCATTTGCGCCTCCAAACGCTTGTTTGTGGATTCTTGGGCATCCATCCTTTGGCGAAGCATCCATCCTTTGGGCCATCGCATCCTCAAATGCTGGTCTCGAGGTGGCGGCGGAGGTGCCCATCTGTCTGCTGCCGCTGGTATTGGCTTGATGCGAGAACGCTTGTGGTGGGGTCAATGTCGTATGTGCCTCGTCACGAAATTGCCGTGGTCCGAGGTCTTCTCGAATGGGCGCTCTGATTAGAACTTGCCCTCGACTGATTTCTCCACCCCACGTTAGGTTGATTCCTCCACCCCGAGACAAGCTATTCTGTCGATTAGACTCGAATCATTGTCGGGGTTGGAATCCTTGCATAGCATAAGGCTCGCTTCACCTCATGAGTCGGCTCCCCATCCTAGGGCACGATCAACGTTATGCCCGGTTTCATTGCAAATTCCACAAGGCTCTAAGAACTCCTCGTCTTTGGTTTGGTTGATCAGCTTTCTTAATTTCAGCTCTTGTACTCCCTCATCAACTCACCACTTGTTTAGTCATGTCGTGTGAAGGGTTCACGGCATGAGCCTTTGCTCTCCCACCTCGACTGGACTTCTGTTGTGAAGTAGCAGCCATGGCTTCAAAAATGTCGACGATATCCATCGCCGTCCTAGAACCGATGTCTCCACCCATGCGTTGTCCATCATGTATTGGAAACTTTGAGTCAATCCATCATAGAAGAATTGATACAAAATTTCGCCCCGCCCATGATGAGGACACTTTGCAACAAGTCCCCGAACTGCTCCCAAGCTTCATGGAATGGCTCGTCAGCTGTCTGATTGAAAGTCATGATCTGAGACCTCAACTCTTGACTCTTCTTGTTCGGGTAGTACTTCGTCATGAACTTGTCTACCACGGCGTTCCA
Organism: Salvia rosmarinus; assembly: GCA_036937905.1. Lineage (NCBI taxonomy): Eukaryota > Viridiplantae > Streptophyta > Magnoliopsida > Lamiales > Lamiaceae > Salvia > Salvia rosmarinus. The sequence continues at coordinate 71,740 of JAODLM010000794.1, forward strand.
GTTCTGCAGAGAGTTGGCAGGGAGAGCCAGAAACCAAGACTTTGCTCTATCTTTCAGGGTGTACGGGAAACACCGCATCTTCAGCTGATCTTCATTTAGTCCTCCCAGCGGGAAGGACTGCAAAACCGAGCAAAACTCTCTTATAAAGCCCAAAGCATCCTCACTAGCAAGCCCATGGAAAGTAGGCATGAGTGAGAAATGGTTCGGTTTCAACTCGTAATCTCGGGCTGCCGGTCCAAGAACAATTGGGGACGTAGCTGCCCCAATCACCGGCCTATAAAAATCACGCAGAGCACGTGCATTCTCACCCATCTCTCTCAACGGGGGAGTATCTTCAACAACTGGTTGATCTGTGATAAACTGCTCTGACTGCTCACCACTCTCAGAAGTGGTACCAAACTCCTCCAGTTCCGGAAAAAGCGACCTTTTAGTTCTTCGAATGTGGTCCAACGGGGTAGCAAGCGGTCTATTTAGACTGCGGCGACCTAGCATACAAAACACTCAAACAAGAAAAGATCACACGCAACTGGAGAATAACAAAATAAAAACGAAAGAAACACGGAAAACAATCAACACAAACAATACGCCTAAAGTTTTCCCCGGCAACGGCGCCAAAATTTGTTCAACCAAAAGTATACTTTCAATTGACTACCGCAATCGCATTTGAGTTTGTTATAGTAGGGAAAGCTAACCCTAGTCGCCTCTCAAGGAAAACTTAGAGGGCCTAATGTTCGTGTTGCTCACGTAAAGCGATTAAATCCTAAACACTCTAATACCAATAAGGGATTTTGAAACATACGAGAATCAAACACGAGAATTAAACAGCAAACCTAAGCTGTGGTTGTCAATCCCAGAGTTAAATTACGAAAACAAAGATCTAAACTAGAGGTCACAAACCCAGATGATTAACTACCAAACAAAGGAACAGGAAATAAATCAAAACAATGAAATTAGATCTTCAAACAAGGATAAATGAAATTCAACAAAGAACGATTAAACATGAATTTAAAGTTCAACACCAAAGATAGAATTGATTATTAAACCCGTAAACAAGAACTAATCAAGAACCTAATCAAGGCGGTGGAATAATCGAAAGCGTAAGCTAATCAACATGTAAACGAATGATCAAGAACAATTGGAACAAAAAGTCGATCAATTACTTTCAATCCAAACCAAAATTACACAATGTATTGCAAGAATCCGAATAAAATTATCGACGTTGCTAGAATTCATAAACAAATAGAGTACCAATGTGAACTAATGTCCGATTGGAACAAGTCAAGAACAGCTACCATGGCGCAATGGCGAATGAAAAAAAAAAAATACGTAAAGTCCGACTCACGAAAATAACCTAAAATAGGCTATATAGGAAGGCAACCGGCGGCCGGCTCGAAAAGAACGCGTAGAGAGGGCGAGGCGCGTGTGGGTGCGCGGCGCGGGCGGGCAAGGCGCTGGCGAGGCGAGCGGGCGAGGCGCGCGGAGGCGAGGCCAGCGGCGGCGAGGCAGAGAGCGAGCGGCGGCGCCACCCGAGCAGCAGAAAATTGGGAACGCTCGGAGTGAGCCGACGCTCAGATCGCGGTGGTGGCGAGGCGCGCGCGAGGCGCTCGGGCGGTGCGCGAGCCGGCTGCTCACCCGAGCGCCGAGAAATTGGGAACGCGCGCCGAGTGAGCTGGCGTTCGGTGCGCGCGGACGGAGGGCGCTGGGGCGTGGGGCGCTTGCGGGCGTGGCGTGCGTGCGTGCGCGTGCGCGGATGCTCGCCATGCGACGGGTCGTGGCGACTTCAACAATTGCTTGCTCTCCTTCGTCCGAACTCCGAATAGGATCCGCTTCGCTTATGAACTCCTATCGCGATGCTCTTCATTATACCTGATCCTTGGTAGATAGATTTCATCCTATTGAATGCCGATTTTCTGCAAAACATTGAAACGAACCAAGTAAGTCCGAAACGATAAATAATAATTGAACTAACGGCATAAATGTGATAAGCTAATGAAGACAACATGCAAAACAATACCAAGAATCAAGACAGATTCATACCAAACAACCTCCGAGGCTCACGGACAAGAGGGGAACAACAAAGAAAACCGAAAAAGGTAAGTTCGGGGTGATGGAAAAGTTCTGAGGGCTTTTTCACCTTTAAGGCGATGGAATTTGGCTTAAAGTGGGTTATGTCACGAATAACCGTGAGTCACGCCTGTCTCGCCGAGACGCTTCTAAAAGGTATTATTATGGAGAAAATCGAGTTCAGTGTAATTCTCTGCGGCAATTTGAAGTTTTGCCGATTTAAATTTGCCGAGGGCGGGTTTGGGCGGAAAAGGGTTTTAGGGCTAAACGAGATCGGTTTTCTCGACCGGTGAGGGCCGATGAGGGTGGGTTGGGCTCGGATGATAAGGAAAGGCGAAGAAGGGTGAATCTTGGATGGAAAGTTCAATGACTTCAATTCAAATTAGGAAACTAAATCGAGTCCAACTAGGAAAACAATCACTACCCAAAACTGTCTTCTAATAGAACTAGGAAGCAAATTTCGGCTCCTATTAATCCTTTGATATCCGAAAATCACATCCACCCACAACACGATCTAACTCCAGAAACACAAGACGTCCCCAATCGCTAACCGACGAAGGACAGCAACACTACCAAAGCAAAACACGTCGAGCCAAAACAAACTCGAATCGAACTCTTTTCTTTTTTTTTTCTTTTTTTTTATAAAAAACGAGCGTAATGTAATACTTTTTTTTTTTTTATACGCACGAACTCACGAACTCACAACTTCGGACTGAACCACGACCAGCAGGCGCTGACGTGGCTCTGATACCAAATTTATGATATGACCAACTATAACGCGGAAGCAACGGAAAGAACTCTCGTCAACAGATAGGTTGGTTCAACCCTAAACTCGATCTCAACTTTCGATAGTTTCAGATTATTTAAATTGAAAACACAATTCGCACGGAAAAAGAAAGGCTGGAAAGGGACGAACAGTGGGGTATGGATGGTTGGGAAAGGATGAACGGTGGAATATGGAGGCTGGGGAAAAACGAACAGAAAGGGATGAAGAACTTACCGAAAACGAACCTCGGATTTACTGGAATCCGAAACGCGTCGAAGGAACGATCTTCGTGGCTTGTCTAACCCGGATACTACTGGATATCACGAACGAGACAATTGATTTCAAGCTCAAAAGTCGCCAACTTCAGAACTCTACCAAGAACTAGGGTTTGTGCTTTGTTAAAACACGTGAGACAAAGATGAAAATATATTTCTTATCAAAATTCGTCTGTCTTACAAAAGACCACAAAAAGCATATAAATACTAGTCTAAAACGAAAAGGCCAAAGGCCCAAAACACCAACTAACAACTAAAGATAATTGGGCTTTGTTTAAAAACCCACGAAAATAAAAGAACCCACGAAAATGGGCCTTCATCATGCACGAACTTCAGTCTTGGACAATGATCCAGTTCACCAATTTGTACTGCTTGAGCCCAACATCTTCATCTTCCAATTTCTTTCGGATAATGCACTGGAGATAGCCTTGGAGCTGCTTAGCTCGCAATCTTGTAACTGGGCCTCTCAACTGCAACTCCGGGTTTGAATCATCATTGCTGGACTTCGGCTCATCATAACCAGCTAGTCCTAGGAAACTTCGATCTCATTCTCGAGTTCTTGGCGATTTCCATCCTTGTACCGCTTCTACCTTGGTGGATCCACTTTAATGCCTTCCTTGAGACACGATGTGTCCAATGAACATTACTTCCTCCACCAAAACTTGATTTGCTAAACTTAGCTTAAAAGTCTTTCATCTCTCAAGGTTTGCAATCGTTTTAGATGTTCCTTATGATCCTCTTCATTCTTGAATAGATAAGGATATCATCTATAAAGACCAAAACGAATTTATCCAAGTATGGATGAAATACTGCTCATAAGGTCCATAAATACACTGGTGCATTGGTTAGTCCGAACGGCATAATTATGAACTCATAGTGGCCATATCTGGTTCGGAATGCAGTCTTAGGTACATCTTCCGGCCGTATTTTCAGTTGATGGTAGCCCCGACTTAAGATCAATTTTCGAGAATACACCGCTCCTCGTAATTGATCAAACAGTCACAATTCTTGGCAAAGGGTATTTGTTCTTGGCGCCATCTTGTTCACTCGATAATCTATGCATATCCTCAAGGAACCATCCTTTTCTTGACGAATAAAACAAAGCGCCCCAAGGTGAAACACTAGGTCTTATGAAACCTAGATCCAACAATTCTTAGATTTGGATCTTCAGTTCCTCCAATTCCTTTGGAGCCATCCCTATAGGGCGCCTTTGACACTGGAGCCGATCCTGGTTCTAGGTCGATGGTGAACTCTAATTGTCTATCAGGAGGTAATCCTGGTAGATCTTCGGGAAATACGTCCGAAAATTCTCGAACAACTTCTATGTCCTCAATCCTTGCTTCTGGTTTATCTTCCCTGTTCAGGTAGACGAGAAACGCATGGCATCCTTTCTGGTTTATCATCCTTCTCGCCTTCAGTGCTGATACAATCGGGATTCTCCTTCCCATGATGATTCCATGAAAATGCGTAGCTTCTTGTCCAGGAAAGTGAAACGAAATTTTCCTTTCCTTGCAAAGAATCGTGGAATGATTCTTAGCTAACCAGTCCATCCCTAGGATTATATCTACGTCACTCATGGGTATTATGTTTAGATTGTTCGCCAGAACCTTAAGTGATCCTAAAGTCAACTCTAGGTTCGAACAGATATGCGTAACAGTCATAATCCCTCCTATAGGCGATGAAATTCTCATATCCTGACTTTTCTTTTCAGACCTAAGTCCCAACAATTCTACGCATGATTTTGCTATAAAGGAACGCGAAGCCCCATATCGAACAATATTATAACAGTGCGCTGAGAAGAGCTCCCATACCGCCAGTTTCCACGATTCTGCTCGCTCGCCTCGGTGTAAGGCATACGCCTAGCCTGGGCCTACCGAGGTCGACGGGTGCTTGCCCTTGCTTTGATTCTGGGCCGCACAGGTTCTTCCTTTGGTGTTGTCGTGGTGGTTGACGCCTTTGTTGCGGAGGTTGTTCTTGTTTTCCGATTGAAATTTCATGAGGTCTGAAATTGTGGCGGAGGTTGGGGCTGAACCGATAGCCCTAAGTGGTGGGCATTGCCGGGTTGATTCGCCCTTACAATCGTGGATGGGCGTACCCCTTGGCAATTGTTGGCATAGTGCCCTCTCATTCCGCACTTGAAGCAATTCACATTGCCTGCCATGCACATTCCCTTGTGCATCCTATGGCATTTAGGGCATGGAGGAGCCCTTATTTGCTCCTGTGGCCCTCTTGCCGGAGGAGCAAAAGCTGCCTTCTTCCAACCTTGCCCTGGCTGTGCCACGTTTCCTTGCCAGGGTCGCTTGTGACTTGTATTCTCATAGCTTCCCCTGTTGCTATTTCCGCGACTTGCTTCCCACTTCCCTTTTCCTTTGTCCATTTGTGTCAGGTCTCGGCCGACAACGCCTTGTCTTCGTGCATTGTCGCCTCAATGTCCAAAGCTCGTAAGAGCTCGATGTAGGTCAGGTCTCCGTGGCTGGCGAGAGACATCCGTATCTCTGGCCTTAGACCCTATCTGAATTTCTCCGATATTTTCAAGTCGGTGTCCACTTGTTCCGGTGCGTATCTCGACATATCACAAAAAGTGCGATCATAGTCGGTTACAGACATCTTCTCTTGCTCCTTCCTCTTCCTATAGCTCTTCGGTATGTACTTGTCGTACATCTCTTTCTTAAAGTCCTCCCACGAGAACTCTTCCAGTTGTTCTGCCGTGAAGGTTTTCTTTCTGGCCTCCCACCAGAAATCAGCAGGTCCATTCAGTTGGAATGTTACACATGATAGTCGCTCTTGCGCTGTGCATCTTAGAAAGTTGAAAATTCGCTCAATGGTCCTCATCCATTGTTCAGCTTCCTCTGGACTTCCTTTTCCATTGAAGACAGGAGGGTTCTGTCTTAGAAATAGTTCCTCTATCATGCGATCAGGTTGAGGTGGGGGTGGTTGGGGTATATCCTCGGCTTCTTGTTCGGGGATCCTACCCTAGGTCTTCCTCGTCCTCTGCCTCTAGTTCCTTGTTCCGGGTTTCTTCTAGGAGGCATTTTGCTATATAAAACATATAATCGTCAAACACTCATTTCCTTCATAACTTAACATACATAATATCATCATAGCCTCATTGCAAAACGATTCAAAATAAAACATTTCGTCCTTTTCATCCAAAATTTTGCTGCAAAAGCCCACTCAGGGTCATAAATATATAGATATCCATAACCTTGTCGTAGGCAGGATGTTCAAAAACCAACAGTCGCTAAAAACAAAAACATACATCCCGGCTCACATGGCCTTTCAAAACATCAAGTTTTTCTTTCTACCAGTTCCCATACATATCAAAAAAACAAGCATACATGCTAATCATATCAAAAGTCTAATTAAGCCTTCATCTAGTGCCTTCACCAGGTATCTTCCAACTCTTCATCCTCCTCAGGATCCTCTTCCTCTTCAGGATCCTCTTCTTCATCAGAATCATCTTCGCGAGCACGTACCCTAGATGGTCCCGCCTGCGTCGCCTCCTACCATCAGTATGTCGCGCATGGGGTCAAGTCATCGCCGCCATATAGGTCGTAGTCATGGCGAATCGAGCTATAGCCATCGAAGAATCCGACACGCTCATTCGCGGTCGTGCCGGCGGAATGGCTCCACTGGAGGTGGTGGAGGTATCATCGGTGGTAGAGGTGGTAGTGGCGGACGTACGGGATGTCCAACAGCCAATGGAGGGAAGACAGGCTCTCCTAATGCTCTCGGGCACGCTGCTCTATCCAAACGAGCAGGTCTGCCCTCGTCAAACAGATATGGTGGCACTACCAGATCGATCTGGCACGGGACCTTAGTATACAACCACTCCCGCGATTCATCGCGCTGTATATTCTCGTGGAGGAGATAAGGTCCCCAGTGCGCTCCATATATCTTTGATAATGTAAGTCGATGACTCACGAACTCAGGCGATCTCCAACGGATCATAACTTCCAATCGTCCGGTATATGTAATCCCCTGATATCTCTCGGGCATAGTCCTCCCAAGTACAAGGGAGTATGGCTAAGAGACGTCTGATGCCGTCGTAATCCATCGCACCATAGTCCCGGGCATTCCTCCAAAGTCGAAGGTAGTATGCCAGGAATTCGCCCAAGTCCTCGCCGCAGCACATCCGACTCTCACGATAGGTGCGCATCACATCCTCGGGTGCGGCATGAGGTCCTATACTCCTCCTAGCGATGTATCGCATCTCCTCCATCTGTCACGATCAAAACTAACATAAGTCAAACTAACGTCATCCGATAAGCAGATAAGGATAACTTAAGAACATCTGATAAGCAACTAGGTTAAACTAGACAATCTATAATGTAGGTAAGCGTCATAAGGTACAACACATATCATATCTTATATTCTATTCTACTCGGAAACGTATATCCAAAAGCGTTCTAAGGTATAGGCCATGCCATGAGATCCCTGTTCTAAACCAAACACTTGAACTAATGTTCAACAGACTCTAGCGTATTCTGGAGACAGAATTATGAATTCTGTTATTTATAACAAATGAATTTCGGGACGTTAGGAGTACGCAGGCGAAAACCATGCGTAAATCGGAGTCCTAACGAAAGAGAACGAGCTAAAACAAAAACACTGTGCAAAGCAGTTTTCTGTTGACACCGAGGCCGAGGTTGTCGTTGCCGAAGTCACTATGTCGACTCCGGGGTCAAAGACGAGGAATGTTAAAAATGCCGAGGTCAAGAAAAAAAATGCAAGCATAACTGACGGTGTCACAGGCGCCGAGGTCATGGATGCCGAGGTCAAGAGTGACGAAGTCGATAGTGATAACGCCGAGGTTATTGCCGAAGTCACTTTCATTGCCAAGATCGAAGTGGAGTTCGGGCGAAGGTTTAGAAATTTTAAATGCCGAAGCCGAAGTCTTAAATAATACCGAGGTCAAAGTCGAAGCTAATGCCCAGACCGAGGTCATCAATGGCGATGATAATGCCGACGTCAAGGTCGTCGCCGAAGTCGAAGTCACAATTGTCAACTCCGAAGTCGAAGACGTTAAGCGCCGAGGTTGATGGGGACGGCGCCGAGGTCGCACTTCGGCATCCTCCTCACTTCAGCTCGGCTTCGGTTTTCACTTTAGTTCTCACTTTGGTATTTCCTCTTCAGCTCGCGTTTAGCTCGCATTCCAGCTCGTACTTTGCCAGATCGTCTTCCACCTTACTGCTATTGATTCGCAGACTTCGCGGTCGTTTCGACTTGCTTGGTTCGTCCGCGGCGGTTGCTTGCTTCAAAGACGCCTACGGTAGTTCGGCAATGTCGCGTAGCTCGTCGTTGGCACCTCTATACCCATGCCGAGGTCGTGATGAAGTGCCGATGTCGTTTATTTCCAAAGTCGAAGGCGTTCTTGAAAGGGAAAGGAAGTTCATACTTCTATGTTCTTTCACGATACGTGATCATGCTCCATAGAGTATATGTTCTTTTTGTGATAGCATATCGTTCATCATAAATCTTTGAAATTTGGAAATAAAGTTCCAAACCAACGACGTAAACAATTCATACATGTATATCAATTTGAATTCATCCTTTCAACATTGATCAATCAACTCGGTTCAAACATGTACTTTCATCTCAAAACTTGATCACTTGCATAACTCCTCGTTTGATTTCAAAATCAACGTTTTTGAAAATTTTTCTTGCTCATATTTTCATTTTCATCATCAAAACCTCATAATATCATAACCTTTCTTCCCTTTTTCCTTCAAAAATCCTTCCAAACTTATTCATCATTCAAAACTCTTCATTTCATGAGTTTGAGAAAGAAATTCAGTTACCGTTTTCCCGGTTGAGCTCGATGTGATGGAGTGTTGAGAGTAGTAAGCAAATTTCTAGAAGTCCAATCTAGACTTAATTTTGGAAGGGATTTGGGTTTCAAATAGGGGGAAGTTCGGTATTGGATAATTGATAATCCGATAATCGAACCGAAAATTCGGGTTATTGGATAACCGAATAACCGAAAAAATTGGATCGGTTCGGTATTTGGTATCAAAATTTTAGAAAATTCGGTTATCGGTATACCCGATAACCGAATGGGTATACCGAATTAACCGAAATTCGTATATATATATATATATATATTATAAATATTATTCTATCAAATTTCATTGTAGAGTAGTTGGTTTGGGCAAGCCTAAGCCTTTTGCCCGGGTTCGAATCCCACGAAAGCCAACCTATTTGTTTTAAGATAACGGATTAATTATAAATATATTTAAAATGAATATATTACAAGAAACTATCGTAACTCAGTTGGGTAAGTGCATGTCTATTTTCATTGAGGTCGTGAGTTCGATTCTCACTGGGAGCAAACTCAGTTTATTTTTTTAATTGAACCGGTTAACCGATTAACCAACCGGTTAAACTGATCGGTTAATCGGTTAACCGATTAACCAACCGGTTCGGTATTCGGTATACATATTTTCATGTAGTTCGGTTCGGTTAATCAAAATTTCGGTTTCGGTTAACCGAAACCGAACCGATTTCCACCCCTAGTTTCAAAGAGCAAAATGCTCTGATACCACTCTGTCACGACCCCACTCCAGATAACCCGGACTGGAGCGGACTAATACTAGGAACAATATTTAGGGTTCACAAAGGCTATTATAAAGATGCATATCAAATGTAAACTAACATGCTTTGAACATAACATACGATGCTAACATATCAAATCAGGTAGGTTAGACCATCAGACCCAAAGACTAACAATGGTCTGAGGGACCTCAATAGTATATGTCACATTATCCTCCAACAGATCCAAAGGATATTAATGATCTGAAGGACTTCACCAATTCATATTACCATACATAACATAAATAGATTCAGAGTTGCAGCGGAAAGTGTGTGAATACATATATGACGATATGTATTCAAGGTAAAACCCAATTCTCAACAAAACAACAAGGAAACTGGACTCCTCAACACTCCTCCATCACCATCATCAGAGCTCAACCTGCACATTTAAAAACAAACATGCAGGGCTGAGTACAAGAATGCACTCAGTGGACTCATGCCGAAAACATTTTATCATAATTGAATTACACTGCCAACATCATGGTAAGTGTCACAAGGTTTTCTTCGAACTAGAATTTTTCGCTTGTGCGCCGTTCTCTCACAATCCGACCAGCCAACTCGCCACAAACTCTCGTATTCCTCGCAACACTGTGTTTGTTTCAATTCGCACGAAGCACACTTAACAAGCACACATCAAGTAAATAGCTTGCACAAGTAGTTTACGGGTAACTCACCCCCAACCTTCGTATTACTCTCAATTCGTACAAAGGAAACTCAATAACATAAGCCGTGCGATTCTGCCTAACAATTTGCAGAACTCGCCTATATCAAATGTGATGGACAAGGCCCCATCACTAGCACAACCGTCGCACAGGTCAACGTGGCGCGCGCCCACTTGGTCGCTCCACTACTCGGCGGTTATCGCCCATAACCGCCCACTAACGTCGTGCGCATAACCGCTCGCAACTGCCCGCGCACGTCGCATGCCTTGGAATATCTCGGCGTGCCAATCTCCTTCGCCGCGTGTTCGAGTCCCAGCCATCGTGACTTGCTGCACAGGCTGCGCGCTGCTTGAGTCTCGATGCCCGAGCTCGCCCGACATGCTCGCCGGCAGCGCGCTGGCGCCCGATAGTACTGCAGCCTCGGCCACCGCCTCGGCACTTCTCGGCAGACGTGTCCGCCCGGCAGCCCGATGTCCTCGGCACTCGGCACGCCCGGCGCATCCCACACGCCCATCCGAAATCCTACACTTTCGCATCCAGCCGAGTCGCCTAGAACGGAGCGACTCGATGCCTTTTGCCCATGTCGTGCCAATGTCTCGGCACGGCATGGGGCTTCCTTTCACGGGGCTAACAAACCACCCCCACCAGAGCCCGACGATGCCCTCGTCGTCTGTGGGTCGATCTCTTCCTTAGCCCGCCAAAATGCAGCAATCTCTTCTTCAAACTGCCACAAATTCACTGCCTTCTCCCAACTAGCATCAGCTTCCGATTCGCCTACCCACTGAACAAGATAGTCCTCCCTTCGGTTCTTTTTACTTTGCCCAGCTGTGCGGTGATCGAGAATCCGCCGAACTGCCTTGGTGTACTGCTGCCTGATCACGGGAGGCGCCCGTTGTGCTTGCACCCTTGAAGAATCTACTTCATTACCCACGAATTTCTTCAAGAACGATACATGAAAAGTGGGATGTATCTTCAACCTGTCCGGTAGCGCCAGCCTGTACGCTACCTTGCCCACCTTTTTGACCACTTCAAATGGTCCATCGTACTTCGGGATGAGACCCCGATGCACCGTCTTGGAAGAGATTTTCTTCCATATTTGGGGAGTAAGCTTCAGCAACACTTTCTCGCCAATTTCATACTCAACATCTCGCCGACCCTTGTCCGTGATATTTCTTCATACGACGTTGAGCTTTGTCGAGGCTATCTCGCCTCGTCATCTCTTGCCTTTCTCGAGCAACTCGGTAGGCTGGGACATTTTCCCCACTTCGCTGTTGCCACACCTCATGTGGCACCAATGGTTGTTGCCCATGTATTATCTCAAACGGACTCTTTCCGCTGTCAAGACCAATGAAGATTATAACCGAATCGAGCTAATTCCAACAAGACTACCCAATCTGCTGACCGCACACACGTAGTGCCTCAAGTACTCTTCGAGTAGTTGGTTCATCCGCCGCTTTGCCCATCCGCTTGGGGATGGTTCGCCGTCGAGAACTTTAGCTCCGTTCCCATAGTATTGAACAACGACGTCCAAAATCTTCCTGTAAACCTGGTATCCCGATCACTAATGATATCTTCGGGGATTCCAAAATACTTCACAACGTGTCTAAAGAACAAATCCGCCGCTACCTCCGCCGGACACGCATTTGGGCAAGCAATAAAAATCCCATATTTTGAAAACCTATCAACCACGACAAACACGGAAGCTTTCCCATCCACCTTGGGAAATCAAGAAATGAAGTCCATTGACACGGACTGAAGCGGACGTTCTGGAATAGGCAATGGTTGTAGTAACCCGGCCTCCTTCTTTCTTTCTAGCTTGTCAAGTTGACATACGAGGCATGATTTCACGTATGCCTCCACATCGTCTTCCATCTTTGGCCAATAATAGCTCCTGGACAATAGCGCATGCATCCGCTCAATCCCGGGATGCCCCGCCCACAACGGGTCATGTGTCTCGCGCAACAGCTCGCACCTCAACGAGCCCGCCGGCACATAAGCTCTATTTCCTCGAGTAAACAAGACGCCATCATCTAGCCAATACTTCCTTAATTCCCCGGCTTCAACCTGCACCACAAGTTTCTTATAAACGGGGTCCGCTTGGCAAGACTCGCGAATCTTGCTCATAAAATCTGACTCAACGAGAGTCAATGCAGCCACATACTCCTCCACGTCCTTTCGGGACAGTGCATCCGCAACTTCATTGTGCTTCCCCGGGCGATGCACCCACTCAAAGTCAAACTCCCCCAAGTACTCTTGCCAACGTGCTTGTTTTGGGGACAGCTTCTTCTGTGATTTGAAATAAGTATTGGCTACGTTGTCCGTCACCACAACGAACCTTGTGCCTAACAAATAGTGTCGCCACACTTCGAGGCAATGGATGACCGCCGTCATCTCCTTCTCATGGGTACTATATCGTTGCTCCGCGTCCTTCAATTTTCGACTTTCATAGGCTATTGGGTGCACCAGCACTCCCCCGATGGCTCGACCCGAGGCATCAACTTGAACTTCGAAGGGCTGATCGAACAACGGCAACTGCAACACCGGCTCCGTTGACAATAGTTCTTTCAACCGATCAAAAGCAATTGTACACTCCTCGGACCAGACCCAAACCACATCTTTCTTCAGTAGATCGGTCAAAGGATTAGCTATCTTCGAATATCCCTTGATAAATCTACGATAATAGTTGGCTAAGCCTAGAAACGACCGCAAATCCGCAACCTTCCCCGGCACAGGCCAATCAACAACGGCCTGCACTTTCTTGTGATCCATCATGATCTTCCCTTGGCCGATTATATGACCAAGAAAAGTGATCCTTTCCCGACAGAATTCACACTTTTCCTTCTTAGCATATAGCTTGTATTCACGCAGCTTTCGAAATACCAAACGCATATGCTCTAAATGATCCTTCAATGACTCCGAATAAATGACAATGTCATCCAAATACACCACAACAAATTTATCCAAATACTCATACAGCACATCGTTCATCAAGTTGCAAAATGTAGCTGGGGCATTCGTTAGTCCAAAAGGCATTACTAGAAATTCGAATGAACCATATCTAGTAACGCAAGTTGTCTTCGCCTCATCTCCCGGGGCGATTCTAACTTGCCAATATCCAGATCTCAAATCTATCTTGGTGTATAAACATGCTCGAGACAGCTTATCAAACAAATCGAGAGCATTTGGAATAGGGTACTTGTTTTTGATAGTTACCTTATTCAAAGCTCTATAGTCGATGCAAAAACGTAGGGACCCGTCTTGTTTCTTTTGGAACAGCACTGGCGAACCATAGGGTGCCTTCGAGGGCTGCACCAAGCCCGGCCAAGAACTCGTCCAATTGCTTCCGTAATTCAGCCAACTCCGCGGGTGGCATGCGATACGGGGCTTGGGCAGGCGGTCTCGCACCAGGTTCAAGCTCGATCCGGTGATCCGTTGCCCTTCTCGGAGGTAATTCTCTCGGCAACTCGGATGGGAAAACGTCCTCAAACTCTTGCATCACTTCGATTACACTATCCGGCACCTCTTGGGTTACCCCCGGCTTCACCTCGATTAACGCCGCAAGGTAAGTTGGCATTCTTTGTTTCAACCCCTTTTCCAATTGGATAGCCGAAATCATGCCATTGGATTTTCTGTCGCCCAAAATGGCACCTACCACAAAGGATGGACAATTCTCATCGAGTATCATCAGTCCACCTAAGTGAGGTACAACAGCAGCTTTGGTCTTCAAAAGAAAATCCATTCCCAAAATTACTTCGAAATCATCGAGGGGAACAGCCATCATCGCGGACATTCCCTTCCACGTGCCCATTTCCAGTAGCACGTTTGTCACTCCTTGGATGGGTTTTGCCTCCGAATTTACAGCTTTAATTCGGCTTGCGTGTGGCAACAACTCCAAACCCAACTTCTTCACGGTCCGATCAGAAATGAAATTATGCGTGGCTCCACTATCCACCATTGCAGCAACTTCTTTTCCATTTATCATTGCTCGGACATACATCAAGCCATTGCGGCTATTGCCTTCCCCTTGAATGGCCGACAACAATTGTAAAGGATTCATTCGAGGACTATTCGCTTCCTTCTCCGCATCACTATCGATCACAAGGGCATTGAGTTTTCCCTTCTTCGGACAATCCCGCATACGGTGGTCGCCGTTACAAATAAAACAGCCGCGTTTCTTCTCGCCTCCAGGCTGATTCGTCTCTTTCGACGACCCACCAGTATCACCGAACTTTTTCTTTCCTTTCCATGCGGTATTACCCCTTTTTTCTTTCTCTTTGCCTTTGCTCGAGTCCTTCTTCTTTTGTCCGGACTCGGTCAACCCGATAGCTTTATAATCGATTAGGCTATCGGCAGCAGCGATAGCAGAGTGCAAGTCCTTCACGCCTTGCCTTCGTAGCTCGGTTTGCGCCCACACTTGCAATCCCGAGAGGAAGTTGAACATCTTATCTTCTTCCGACATGTCACGAACGTCCAACATCAAAGAACTGAATTCCTTCACATACTCTCGCACAGATCCACTATGCTTGAGTTTTCTCAACGCATTCCTCGCAAGGAATGACGTATTACACGGCAGAAATTGATCCTTCAATTCCTTCTTGAGAATTTCCCACGTCTGAATGGGTGGTCTATTGGCACTCTCATCATCCATTATCGCTGCGCCACCACAATTTACGCCTCCGTCAAATACATACTTGTAATTGACACCATTTCAAAGATCGGGATATGGGCCGCTTTAAAATATGATTCCATATCCCAAAGGAAATTCTCGAGTTCCTTGGAACTCCTAGCACCTTCGAACGGTTTAGGTTCTGGGACCTTCGCCTTCGGCATGGGGGATCGTTCTTCCACCGTTCGAAACGCACGTTTCAATAAGTGAAAATCGTCGAGGAGTGTCTCGACCTTCACGTCAACAGTTGTGATACGATCCTCGCTGGTACGAAGGATCTATCAGACGCCGAACGGAAGAACGAACAAGATGGAATATCCCAAAACCTCTCGAATCTAACCTCAAGTGATATAGGTCAAGATTTCGCCTATACCCCAACTAGATAGTTGACGAAGAACTCGGGACGATGAATGACACACTAACGAGGGATGGATGTCTCGTCGATCGTTCGTAATTGAATTTCTTGGCAAACACAAGAAAATTCAAGAGCTAATGAAGAGAGAATAAAACTCACATATATTCAGTAAATCAAAAGCTGAATATTTTCGTATGCTTACAAGCCTTTATATAGGCTAAAAATAACGAACCCTAATCCTTGTCAAAGAAGGATTCCTAACCCTAATCCTTATCAAATAAGGATTCCTAATCAAAACAGGACTCTAATTTACAAAAGAAGTTTTAATAGACTAGGACTCTAGATAATCAAGCCTAAAAATGCTGCGAAAATCTTGATACAAAAACGTGGCCCATATGCCACATAATAATTAAATTCACGAAACTTGGGCTGCATCATTCCCCTTCTCTTGAAAAAGATTTGTCCTCAAATCCAAGTCGTCACCTATATCCAGCCTAGGATAAGCCTCCGCGGGCAATGTGGGACGCATCATCCCCACCCCCATAAGACCCGATCGATCGGCGATCCGCGAACCCTATGAGACACCGACCCAACCAAGGTCAGCTCGATATTAAATAATACGATCCTCGTTGGTAATGGAAGGATCTATCAGACCGAACGGAAGAACGAACAAGATGGAATATCCCAAAACCTCTCGAATCTAACCTCAAGTGATATAGGTCAAGATTTTATTTATACCCCAACTAGATAGTTGACGCTAAAGAACTCTGGGACGATGAATGACACACCTAATCGAGGATGGATGTCTCGTCGACATCGTCGATAATTGAATTTCTTGGCAAACACAAGAAAATTCAAGAGCTAATGAAGAGAGAATAAAACTCACATATATTCAGTAAATCAAAAGTCAATATTTTCAGATGCTTACAAGCCTTTATATAGGCTAAAAATAACTAACCCTAATCCTTGTCAAAGAAGGATTCCTAACCCTAATCCTTATCAAATAAGGATTCCTAATCAAAACAGACTCTAATTTACAAAAGAAGTTTTAATAGACTAGGACTCTAGATAATCAAGCCTAAAAAATGTTGCTAAAATCTTGATACAAAAAACGGCCCATATGCCACATAATAATTAAATTCACGAAACTTGGGCTGCATCACGTTGTTAACGCCGAGATTTCTTCTTCACAGGAAACTACCCTACTTTCCACGAATGAAGGTAGTTCCTCTAAAGCTTTCTTCAATCCTTCGATCGATGTTTCAACATCCCACAATCGCGAAACACGCCCACAAAGGTAGACGTTTCAGCAGTAGCTCCCATCCATTTCTCTAACTGTCGACCCTCTCCATGAGAGCATTGTGCTCTTGATTTGTCACCATCTTCCGCAAAGAAATCAAAGAGTGAACCAAGTGTAACCTGGCTCGATACCAAATGTCACAAGGTTTTCTTCGAACTAGAATTTTTCGCTTGTGCGCGCCGCTCACTCACAATCCGACCAGCCAACTCTCGCCACAAACTCTCGTATTCCTCGCAACACTCGTGTTTGTTTCAATTGCATCAAGCACACTTAACAAGCACACATCAAGTAAATAGCTTGCACAAGTAGTTTACGGTAACTCACCCCAACCTTCATTACTCTCAATTGCATAAAGGAAACTCAATAACATAAGCCGTGCGATTCTGCCTAACAATTTGCAGAACTCGCCTATATCAAATGTGATGGACAAGGCCCCATCACTAGCACAACTGTCGCACAGTTCTACGTGGCGCGCGCCCACTTGGTCGCTCCACTACTCGGCGGTTATCGCCCATAACCGCCCACTAACGCCGTCGCGATAACCGCTCGAATCGCCCGCCAAGACGTCGTGATGCCTTGAATATCTCGGCGCGCCAATCTCCTTCGCCGCGTGTTCGAGTCCCAGCCATCGCACTTGCTCGCTACGCGCTTCGCGCGTTGCTTGAGTCTCGCACGCCTCGAGCTCGCCCGACATGCTCGCTCGGCAGCGCTTGTTGGCGCCCGATAGTACTCGGCAGCTCTCGGCTACCTGCTTCCCTCGACACTTCTCGGCAGGACGTGTCTGCCCGGCACGCCCGATGTCTTCGGCACTCGGCACGCCCGACGCATCCCACACGCCCATCCGAAATCCTACACTTCCGCATCCAGCCGAGTCGCCTAGGACGGAACGACTCGACGCCTTTTGCCCATGTCGTGCCAATGTCTCGGCACGGCATGGGGCTTCCTTTCACGGGGCTAACAGTAAGACACAAGGGTTTTAGTTGAAATGCCTTGTGCTTACTAAAACATTTTCATCAGTTCATAAAAGTCGCTTGGTCAAGCATTTTTCCTGGTGTGTATGATCCGTATCCCATATCCTCGTTTCATCATAACATCATAGTTCGAACGTCGTGAAGGAGGCCTCCTTCTACGACGCCGTGATCGGCCGTAAATTGTCCTTACAGCACACAGTCACCTGGGTGTACACGTTAATCCTAGCCAGGCATTGTCTTCCGGCATCGGATCCGATATCGATTTCATAACTCAGTTGGGAGCGACCCAACAACAACATTCACATCATTTCATATCATCTCATAACATTTCATATCATTCATTCGGATAGATCCATACACAAAATGTAAATATTTTGGCGTGTAATCTTGTAAACATTTTATCACGATTGAAAATAAGCATCGTAAATAAATTCATTTTGAAATAATTTAAATAAGAAAGCTCATATTTTATTTGGAAAAGAAGCCCCACCGGACTATGGTTCGCCTTAACTTGAGTTCTTAATTTGATTGCTCGTCAACGTCCCCGCCACGCGTCAAGGCCCACACCTTTACGTAAAAGTGATGTTTTAGTACGTCGTTCACGCTTCGAGACTTTCCAAGTCTAGAATAAACTTCGATATTCTATATCGATATAAACTGAATTCTTAACGAATTCGACACGCTTTTCGACACGATTTCAATTGAACTGCTCGCATTACTCGAGACACGCTCAACTATTTCGCTTTAACCTTCCGATTTTAAACGTTCAACGTAATTATACGTTTCTCGATATAAGGATTTCAATTACGAAATCTTTACTAATGAGGTATCTCTTGACTCAATTAGTACGTCTTACACGTATTAGCGTATTTATCGAACGTATTTTCGTACGTTGACTTTAAAAAGTCAACAAAGTCAACAAGGTCAACAAAGTCAACAATTTTAAATTTTCAATAGTAATTTCTTACTAATTCATTTAACAAATCGATTTCCAATCGATTTCATTCATTAAGTCCAAATTCTCGATTTGACACGTAAATCGATGAACATTATCATTAAACATATATTTTGTTTATAACGTTATTAAATATAACGTTTCGTCACAAACATAGTAATCTATTCTTATAAAATCTTATAAAATCCAAATATGTCTAAAATAATTATTAGACATATAATATATTATTAATCTTAATTAAAAAGGATTTAAAAATCCTTAAAATTCCCTTTTTGCTCTCGGTAATTTTGAGAAATTACCAAATGATTTCCAAAAAAATTTTTAATTTCATATAGTGTATTTTTATAAACTATGGTCATTAATATGTATTAATATCAACCAAATAATATTCAATCATCATTTTATTAATTCAAATAGGCCACGGTATTTTCGAATTATTTGTCCAACAATTCCCAAAAAAATTTATACAATTAGTACAAGGTTCCAACATTAATATGTATCATATTTATAACCTATAGTCCATCATAAACAATTTCTTCATTAAGGAATTATTCCTTAATGCTCACGGTAATTCAAGATTAAATACTAAACACTTTGTAAAAATTCCAACAAGAATATATCATGCTCAAACATTATAGTATAACCATATAACATCATAACATCTACCAAAACCATTTGAATCATCACCTTCTTAAGCTTAAAGCTCACGACTTTTTTGATTACTCATGGGTATTTGGTTTCCAAAAATTCTAATAATTATACACTATGCTTATACACTATAATATAACAATATAACATTATAACATTCATAAAAACCTTTTGAATCATAACCTTAAGGAGCTTATAGCTCACGGCTTATTTGATTTTAAAATGGTAATTGATTTCCAAAAATTCCAACAAAATCATGTAACACATCATCAATGTACTAGATCATCAATATACCATTGCATGTTCAAAATAAAATCATACACTAAGATACAAATTAAATAGCTCACGGTCCTTTTGTAAAATAGTGCATTTGGTCTTCAAAATTTAATAAATTAATGGAACATATAATCAAGGTCCTAGAGCATTAATATACCATTGCATGTTTAAAATAAAATCATACACCAAGATATGAATTAAATAGCTCATCGTGCTTATTAAAAATATGCTTAGGATTTTCAAAATTCTAAATAAATTACTATGAACTCTAAACATATCATAGATGAATAATCCATCGTCGAAATTAATTTAAACACAATCGGTCCTCACAAAGATTTTTATATTATTTTCGAAAATAATTTTCTAACAAGAGCTTAAGGTTCAACATAATATATTTTGGCCAAATCTATTCATACATTTCACATGCAATAACATATGTTCATCCTAACATACATTTCCTATTTTTATATGAACAAAAATAATCAAGAACACATATGTAAACAATATCTCATACTCAAGAACATTCAAAACATATATATACATATAAGAACAAGTCTCGATTTTTCTTGAACAAATGAGGATAAAAATCGAGGACCTTTGGAAATGTATGGATTTCAAAGAACAATGCTAGGGTATCACTTTGGTGAAGAGATGAAGAAGAGAAGGAGAAGGAAATTTTTAGAAATGGGGGAGGATGCTCTCGGTTCTTGGCAGCCAAAATGGGGGAGAAGAGAGTGTTTTTGTGTGTTCCAATATTTGAAATGAGTGTGGAGTGTGATGGCCGACGGTTTATGGGGTTCCAAAAGGGTGGGATTTTATTTTCTTATACCATAATACTATGTATTAATCCATATATAAATTATAGATATAAAATACATGTCAATTAATTAATTAAAACATCACATAGCAATTATATATCAAAAATGGCGTGAATTAAGCCATAAAATATAGGTCACACCACTTTTCATTACTCAAGTCATTTTCGTGCCAAATATACTCATATATGTCATAACATATGGTTTAGATAATATATAATAGCATAGGATAATTTAATGGTATCATTTCATGTGAGAAAACCCTAGTTTTCAAAGTTAGGGTTTCGAAAATTACATATTGTAATTATCGAGTTCTTAATATTTTAGTATTGATTTTAATGCGTAATAATACTCTAATTATATAAATAATCATAGGAAATTAATTATTATAATTTCCTGATCATTAAACCCATTTTTCAAATCGTCTCTAGACGTTAACGTTCAAAACGTCTCAAAACGATAATAATCGACTCATCTCAAAATGGTCGTAGTAAGTTCGTACTTACTTCATAATTAATATTCCGTTAATATAGGAATTAATATAGAAATTAATTCCAAGCTTCGCTGCTTAGAAAATTTCATAAAATTCTGACGTTCGATACGTAATCGACGTTAAAATTATACTGTCGAACTTCTTCATAACATTCTATTCCTTAATTCACAATTCTCAGTGAATATAATAAGGAATTTGTTACTTCGCTACTGGATCGAATCAATATTCGAGGTCTTTTTATAGCAATATATGCCAAAACCCTAATTCACGGGTTTAAAATATCGTAAACAGGCGTTCGTTTCTTCGGAATATTATAGTTATTGACTAAAAACATAAGTTTAGTTTTCTTTATTAAGTCGTTTTCAAATTAAATTTATATTTATCTGTTGAGTTTACAAGTTTTTCATTTGTTGTTCACGTTTAAATTAAAGAGCAATATTTTATTCTTTTAAAAAAAAAATATTTTTGGGGCGTTACAAGAACCATGGAGAGAATTTTCGATTTTCTCCAATGTACAGCACAAAATAGCCTGTCTTGTATCACTTTCCAACTCACCGGACCTGCTGATTTCTGGTGGGAAGCCCGAAGGAAAACTTTAACACCAGAGCAAATAGATGAATTCACTTGGGAGGACTTCAAGAGGGAAATATATGAGAAATACATCCCCAAGAGTTATAGGAAAAAGAAGGAGAACGAGTTTTTCAATTTGAAACAAGAAAAGATGTCCGTGACAGAGTACGATCGCATCTTTTGCGATATGTCAAGATATGCTCCTGATCAAGTGAGTACGAACATGAAAATGTCTGAAAAGTGTAGATCTGGTCTAAGGCCGGAAATAAGAATGTCTTTCGCTAGTCATGGCGATTTAACATACACTGAAGCCCTCAGTAGAGCTTTAGACATTGAGGCAGGAATGCCGGAGGATAAGCCAGCACAAGCTCAGACATATAGTACTGTTGACAAGGGTAAGAGAAAATGGGAAGGAAACTTCAGTAGCAATAATCGAGGAAGTTATGGAAATGCGAATAACAAGAGGCCATGGCAAGGAAACGTGGCACCTCAAGGACAGGGATCGAAAAGGCCAGTCTTTTCCACTCAAATGGGAGGTCCACAAGAGCAGATGAGGGCTCTCCCTTGCTCAAAATGCCATAAACTGCACAAAGGAGTGTGCTTAGTTGGTACGGGCAGTTGCTTTAAGTGTGGAGTGAAGGCCACTATGCTAATGATTGCCCAAGAATACGCCCGAGAATAGCGGGAAGGCCAAACCAACCAGGCCATGCCCAACCACTCAGGGCTATTCAATATCAGCCCCAACCTCACTTTAGCAGCAGAAACCACAAGAATAACGACGGCAACAGCCACAACAAATAGCGATAACGATGAGGAACACCGGCGGCAACAACAAGTAACCAACAACGACAAGCACCCCGTCAGCCTCAACCGACCCAGGCTAGAGCTTATGCTCTATATAGGAGGCAGAACGAACATAACCAGGGAAACCTGGCAGGTATGGGAAAACTTCTCAACATACCTATTATAATTTTGTTCGATACGGGTCCTTCATATTCTTTCATAGCAAGAGCATGCGTAGATATGTTGGAACTTAAATCTGAACAAGCGAATCAGGAAATGAGAATCTCTTCACCCATATGAGGGATTATGATTGTTACACATGTTTGCTCGAACCTAGAGTTGAATCTAGGATCACTTAAGGTTCTAGCAAATAACTTGAACATAATACATATGGGCGATGTAGATCTAATCATAGGAATGGATTGGTTAGCCGAAAACCATTCCACGATCCTGTGCAAGGAGAGGAAAATTTCGTTCCATTTTCCTGGACAAGAAGCTACGAGCTTTCATGGAATCAACATGGGGAAGAAGATTCCAATTATATCCACGCTGAAGGCAAGAAGAATGAGAAACAAGAAAGGAAGTCGGGCATTCCTTGTTTATTTGAATGGAGAAGATAAAACAGAGATAAAAGTTGAGGATGTGGAAATTGTTCGGGAATTTCCAGATGTTTTTCCCGAGAATTTACCAGGATTACCCCCTGACAGGCAGTTAGAATTTACCATCGACCTGGAACCTGGATCAGCCCCTGTGTCGAAGGCACCCTATCGAATGGCTCCAAAGGAACTTGAAGAACTGAAAATCCAAATTCAAGAGTTGTTGGACCTAGGTTTTATCAGACCTAACATATCACCTTGGGGAGCACCTGTTTTATTTGTCAAAAGAAAGATGGTACCTTGAGAATGTGCATCGATTATCGAGAACTGAATAAACTGACGCTTAAGAACAAATATCCACTGCCAAGGATAGATGATTTGTTCGATCAGCTACGAGGAGCAAGCGTGTTCTCGAAGATTGACCTTAAATCGGGTTATCATCAACTCAAGGTACGACCAGAAGACGTATCTAAAACTGTTTTCCGAACAAGATATGGCCACTATGAGTTTATAGTTGTGCCATTCGGACTAACCAATGCACCAGTCGTATTCATGGATCTCATGAATAGAGTGTTCCATTCGTACTTAGATAAATTTGTCTTAGTCTTCATAGATGATATACTCATCTATTCGAAGAACGAGGAAGAACATAGGGAACATTTCAGGACGGTTTTGCAAACCTTAAGATCCGAACGACTTTTTGCCAAATTTAGTAAATGTGAATTTTGGCTTAAGGAAGTAATATTTCTTGGACACATTGTGTCAGCAGAAGGAATTAAAGTGGACCCGGTAAAGGTTGAAGCAGTGCAAGGATGGAAATCGCCAAGAACCCAAAATGAAATCAGAAGTTTCTTAGGATTAGCTGGTTACTATCGGAGATTCATTGAAGGATTCTCTAAGATAGCAAGGCCAATGACATAACTACTCCGAAAGGGAATTAAATTTACTTGGACTGATGAATGTGAGGCGAGTTTCCAAACGCTCAAAGAAAAGTTAACTAGTGCGCCAGTACTAGCAGTTCCAGAAGCAGACAAGGAATATGTGGTCTATACTGATGCTTCCAAGAATGGATTAGGTTGTGTGTTAATGCAAGATGGAAAAGTGATAGCCTATGCATCACGACAACTTAGACCACATGAATTGAATTATCCAACTCATGACCTGGAACTAGCAGCAGTAGTACATGCACTAAAGATATGGAGACACCACCTCTATGGAGTGAGGTGTGAGATCTTTACAGATCATAAGAGCTTGAAATACTTCTTCGAGCAAAGAGACTTAAACATGAGGCAAAGAAGATGGCTTGAATTAGTCAAGGATTACGACTGTGGTATAAATTATCACCCAGGTAAGGCAAATGTGGTAGCTGATGCCTTAAGTCGTAAGAATCAACCCAAATTGGATGTCTCATTACAAGAGAAGAGAAACTCATTGAAGAGTTTGAAAAAATGAAGTTAGAAATGGTTGAACAACCAGAGATGATCATGAGTCGTATTGCTACGCTCACTTTGACGTCTGACTTAAGGAAGAGAATAGTGGAAGAACAAAGGAAAGATGAAAAATTGGAAAAGACAAGGGTCAAAATAAGAACTACAGGGCTAAAAGATTTTAGAGAAGCGCCTGACAATGCCTTATTGTTTGAGGAAAGATTGTGCATTCCAAACAATAACAAGCTGCGAAATAAAATCATGAGTGAAGCTCATGATACTCCTTATACAGCCCACCCAGGCAGCACAAAGATGTATCAAGACTTACGAGAAAAGTATTGGTGGGAAGACATGAAGCGAGATGTAGCCTCTTTTGTAGAACACTGTCTTGTTTGTCAGCAAGTGAAGGCATTACACCAACGACCCTACGGAAAGTTACAGCCTTTGGATATACCCGAATGGAAATGGGATGATATAGCAATAGATTTTGTTACGGGTTTGCCAAAGTCGAAAAGAGGAAATACTGCCATATGAGTAGTAGTCGATCGACTCACCAAGTGTGCACATTTTCTGCCGATTCAGATCACTTATGTATCTGAAAGTTAGCCCAGTTATATGTAAAGGAAATTGTACGCCTATATGGGTACCAAAATCTATCACATCTGATAGAGATTCCAAGTTCACTTCGAGATTTTGGGTTAGCCTACAAAAAGAATTGGGCACAAAGTTAAATTTTAGCACCGTTTTTCATCCTCAAACCGATGGACAATCGGAAAGGACGATTCAAACACTTGAGAATAGGCTAAGAACAGTAGTGTTGGATCGAGGTGCAAATTGGGAATATGTCTTACCACTCATTGAGTTTGCTTACAACAATAGTTATCAAGCAACGATTGATATGGCCCCATATGAAGCATTATATGGAAAGAAATGTCAATCACCGCTTTATTGGGATGAAGTAGGTGAAAGGAGAATTTTAGGGCCTGACACAGTGAGTGAGATGATTGAAATTGTTCGCCAGATTATGCAACGAATAAAAGAAGCTCAGGATAGATAAAAATCTTACGCTGATACGCGTAGATCTGAGCTACAATTTGAATGTGGAGATAAAGTCTTTCTTTATGTTTCTCCATCCAAAGGAATTATAAGATTTGGGGTGAAAGGAAAATTGAGACCACGTTTCATAGGACCTTACGAGATCCTAGAGAGAATAAGTCGCCTATAGATTGGCACTTCCGCCAAGTTTGGGGAATGTACATAATGTTTTTCACGTGTCACAATTAAGAAAATACGTATATGATCCAAAACACATGATCCATCATGACGACGTGATCCTCAACCCAGACATGAGTTTTGAAGAAGAACCTATGGCTATTTTAGATCGTAAGGTTCAACAGCTAAGGAACAATCCATATCCCTAGTGAAAGTGCTATGGAGACATCATGGACAAGAAGAGGCCACGTGGGAGCTCGAGGATGCCATGAAGGAACGATACCCAATCTTTTCTAAGGTATGCAAATTTCGGGACGAAATTTCTTTTAAGGGGGGTAGAATGTAATATCCCGAAGTTTTAAAGCCTCATTACGATAATAAAAATCATAAATTAGGGTTTCGTCTCGATAATTGAAATAGTAATTTGTCAAAGATTTATTTCGATTAATTATGATACGAAGATTCGTATATCGTATTCACTAATGATTAGTGAATTAAGGAATACAATTTTTACTATTCCTTCGAAAGTATTATTCTAACGTCGTAAATTTTGATAGTTAGTCTTACGTTATTTTTCTAAGTGACGAAGCTTAGAATTAAATTTCCTTATTAAAGAAATGAATGAATAAAGTGAATGTAACTTTATTATGAACATTTTAGAGATGATTCGATTATTAACGTTTTGAGACGTTTCGAACGTCAACGTTTAGAGACGATTCGAAAACTAGGTCAAACGATTGAGGAATTATATTAATTAAATTCCTATGATTATTTTATGTAATAAGAGCATTATTTATCATTAAAATAATGCTAGATAATTAAGGAATAAAGATTGAATAAGTGAGCCTATTTTCAAAAACCCTAATTTTGAAAATTAGGGTTTGTAACATAGAATTGTTCTAAATATTTTTCTATGATTTAATTTATCTTCCAGGACTTATAATATGTCACATAGCTATATATTAGCTATATGTTGCAAGAAAATAAAATGTATATCATTATTGCTATATATGTTTCGAAATTATGGCCCTAAAGTGTGAAACGAATTTAATTGTTATCCAAATGATGATGTATTGTAATAATGATGTTAATAAGATATTTTTAAGGATAAGATGAGATGTTTTTAACATGTTGTGCAAGTGGATGAAATTTTATCCATTATGGCCGAAATTGTTGAAAAATGAGGTAGAAAATTTATAAAAATCAAGGCTATGATTATGAGAGTGATATTTATGATAGTGACACATTAATTTTTGTATCTTATTTAAAAAATGAAATTTGTCTCATACCTTTGTATAAGGACCGAAAATTTAATAAGTGTGAACATGTGTAAGCTTTGAAAATTCAAAGTTTATAATGTTGACTTTTCAAAATTGATATTTTCCTAAAGTACTAATTTTGGATTATGCTTGATAATGACATATATGATACATGAAATATAGTATAAGACAAAGTGAATTCACCTCTTTAATTTTTAACGTAGCCGATGCATATATATATGTGTAATGTGATGATTTTCTCAATTATTTGATAATTATGAGAATTAAATTTATAATTATTGATTATGAGATAAGATGATGTATTGAAGCATGAAAAAAATATTAATTTTTCCTATACTCTAGAGAAGGCCGAAACATATGTTATATGTGTACAAAGTGTTAAAATTTCTTTATTTCATGATGATGATAGTTGATCTTGGAATTTATCATATAATTAATTCTTATATGATATAACATGATATTTAGTGAAGTGAATTATTGAAAACACAAATTGGAAGCCTATATTTTTGAAATAGCCGAAACATACTTGTATAAAGTAATTAATTGTGCAACTTGTGTAAGTGAGTTGTAAAGTGTAATAATTATGTGATAAGGTGTAATAATAGTGTATGATGTAATTAAATGAAATTTTTGTCTCTAATAAGGCCTAGTGACCGAAAATGTGAGGGCAAAATAGAAAATAAGTTAAGTTGTGCTAGATATTTTTGCAAGTGGATTTTGTCTAGCTTTATTAAAAGATAAACTTCACTTTTGCTCACTTTAGAACCCTAAATGACCGAGAGCTTTGAGAGGAAAAAGAAGAGAGTTCATTTCACTTCTTACTCAAATCTTTGATAGAAAACGTTCGTCGTCGAAAATCGACACCGATCAAAAGGTTAGGAATCGTTCAAGCTTTACGTACATGCTTAAATTTTCAAAATCCAACCATTAGATCTTATATTATGAACTTATGTCATTTATGTTGAAAATTTCGAAAATTATATTATAATGTTAAGATGTTTATTAAATATGTTTATATGATGATTATGAGCTTATATTATGAATTTAGCATAAAGTTGAACATGTTTACAAATCTTGTATCATGACAGAATATATGTGATGTGCATATGATGTTGAGAATGATTTTTAAATGTTGATTTGAGCATGGATTAATGATCTATGGTAATAAATAAGCTTGTATGAATTTATTTAGAATTTTTGTAAAACATTAACCTATGTTTGTGAAATTACCGAAAATATATGAAAAATATTATGTTGATGTATGTTTGATATTTAAATGATATCATAGCATATGTGTGATGTAGATTCATAATAATGTGTTGTATGAATTTATTGAAATTTAGAAAAATTATTGTACCTAAGTCCAAAGTTTTCGAAACATATGTTCTAAGGTATAATAGTTTACAAGTTGAGAATGATGAAAATTATGTTATAGTGATGATATATAATGATGATTATGTGTTGTGTGATTTAATTAGAATTTTTGAAAAATGTTTGTTATATGTATTGAAATGACCGAAAGTTATAGGGTATAATAATGTGATGTACAATTTTTCTATGATCAATATTATTACATATTATTGATCCTATGTTAATATAGTGTGTTATGTGAATTTATAAGAATTTTTGGAAAAGTTTTGTGAATATATATGAAAAGCGCCAAAACTTAAGTTATAAGATTTTGAAAGTTTTAAAATTATTTTATCATGTATAATCACATATTTTGTTCTAAAAATATGTTTTAGACATACATAGTTTACACATACATAGCATCTTCATACAATCTTATCATAAAACAGCTTTAGAAAAACCATTAATCATTTTCATGCTCATTTTGCCACAAAAGCCCATCTAGGGTCATCATGCATATAGGGGAAAATTGTCTCAAAGAGGACTGTTATGTACTAAAAAATAAAGTCAAGTACATAATGCGATGCTTCTTCTAACTTAACAGTCATCAACTAACATACTTGATTACATAACATTACAAAAATACTATGCTTCTATTTCTACTACTATAACATTACTAAACACACTACACACATACTATTTATACATAACTACACAATTTTACATCACTTATGTCGTCTAAAGCCTTCTACCATTCATCAAACCTTCCATCGTCACCATCCTCCATGTTTACATCCGAGTTCCTATTATTCTCCGAATTATCCTCCGAGTTCTCATCTTCGTTCAGGTCTTCTTCTAGATCTTCTTCCTTCTCCGGATCTTCTTCCTCTTCTGGATCCTCCTCTGGATCCTCTTCTTCTTCAGGGTCTTCGTCCGAGTTCTCCTCACGCGCACATCTACGAGAAGATCCTGCTCCATCGTCTCCTATGGCAAACACATCACGCACCGAAACATAGTCATCTTGAGGATCATACTGTTGGATTTGTATACTGAAAGCGGTTTTGGTTGAGCTTGTATACAATGTTTCCTGTTACCACTATTACAATCTCTTATCTGAATTGATTACTTGATTGCATATATTTGTGTCCCCTTATCTCATATATAAGTTAGAACATAGAGTGTGTAGAAGATCACAGAAGTCTGTATGATTGGTCAAGCTTAATGATCTAATAAAAGTTTCACACCGAGACAACTTGAGGACGAGTTGTCGGTATAGTCATGATATAGATAAGAAGTGACTTGACTTGGTTGCTTGTCTATCTTTGATGCGTCTCGACGTATTGAAGGATCACATGAGATGAGTTCTTCTATCCGACCGTCGTGAAGAACCCAGATCTCGATGACTTACGATGATCTAAACCTCGATAAGGTATTAGGTGAGTATGAGTTGATGACCATCACTTTGACTTGTTATGGGTGAGGGTTATATGTTCTATATCGTGATTCTCCGCATCTTGGGTGGTGACGGTGCTTGTATGTCATGCTAGTTATCCATGTCGAGTCACCGTATCCGTTTAAGATGATGGCGCCCCTTAAGGAGCTCAAAGGTTTATTGTACTAAACCATGCAGGTTGAGTTAGTGATACGGACGAAGGACCCGTTGGATATAAAGATCCAAGAACCCCACGAAAGAGTTAGGCGCGCCTCCCTAGATCGAGAATCGGTTTGATCACCCTAGAGCGTAGAAACCTCGACCGTTGACTATATAATTCAGCCAAGAACCTCGGTATGGTTGAACGCCACAAGACCTTGCTCAAGTATCTTGATAAGTTCATAAACAAGTGAAATACTCTACAAAGAGGATTTAACTCACAAAGCAAAAGCTATTTTCGTTCATATATCAATGTGTCCTCTTACAAATGATTTACAAGCCTATTTATAGGCTGCAAATAACTCTTGAGTTCCTCACACTCATAGCACTACTTAGGAAATCTTAAATGACTAATTATAACTCCTAAATGACTAATAATAACATAATTGTAACTCATAAACATAGGTATAACTCTTGGACTCAAAAGTCACTTTATTAACACACACTTAATTAGCTAGATAGACTCTTCACTTGGCCTCCTCTTCATGCACGAAAATTCAGCCATTTTATTCTTCAATTGGGCCTCCAAATGTGATGTAATTGTGAGCCCACACTTCAAGTATAAGTCAACCCATCAACTTGAATAATATTCACCATTTGGCCCAATGTAGATTGGTCTTGGACTTGGGCCCTTATTTCAGCTAGCAACAACATCATGGACTCCTTTATCTTCTTAGCTCTAGCCCTTGTAATTGGCCCACTTCGAATAACCAATGGGTCCATCTTCATGTTGTTGGACAGCTCGTTGGGCAGCTCGGATGCATCTCCATCATTCCCTTCTTCTTCGAAAGGATTCGTCCTCGAATCTAGATCACCAAAATAAGGAGATAAATCAGCAACATTGAAAGTAGCACTTACATTATACTCACCCGGAAGGTCTAGTTTGTAAGCATTATCATTCACTCTTGCGATCACTTGAATGGTCCATCTCCCTTGGCTGCAACTTGGACTTTCTTTTGAAGAAATCTCTCCTTTCTCAAATGAAGCCATACCCAATCTCGGCTCAAAGATGACTTGTTTTACGCCCTTGTTAGCTTGCTTGACATATTCTTTGCGTTCTCTTCTCAATGTTGAGTCTCACCTTCTCGTGCAACTTTTTCACCAATTCAGCCTTAGCTTTCCCATCAAGACTCGCACGCTCTTCAATTGGTATCGGAATCAGATCTAACGGACTCAATGGATTGAAACCATAAACAACCTCAAAGGAGAAAATTAGTAGCGAATGAACACTTGATTATAAGCAAATTCAGCAAATGGTAAGCATTCTTCCCAACTTTTCAAGTTCTTTTGGATCAAAGTTCGAAGTAATTGAGACAAAGTTCTATTAACTACTTCAGTTTGCCCATCAGTTTGAGGATGACAAGTAGTAGAAAACAAAAGCTTAGTTCCCAATTTGTTCCACAACACACGCCAAAAATGACTCACAAACTTAGCATCTCGATCACTCACAATTGTTCTTGGAACACCATGCACACGAACAACTTCTTTGAAGAACAGATCAGCAATATGAGATGCATCATCACTCTTATGACATGGAATGAAGTGTGCCATTTTCGAAAATCTATCAACCACCACAAAAATTGAATCTCTACCTTTCCTTGTTCTAGGCAAACCCAAAACAAAATCCATGGAAATATCCTCCCAAGGTGCAGTAGGAATTGGTAAAGGTGTATACAAGCCATGTGGATGAGATTTAGATTTCGATTGCATGCAAGTGACACATCTACTACAAATTCTTTCTACATCAACACGCATTTTAGGCCAAAAGAAATGTTCGTGCAAAACTCCTAAAGTCTTATGGACTCCAAATGACCCATTAAACCACCACTATGAGCTTCACGCACCAACAATTCACGCATAGAACACTTAGGAATGCACAACTTGCTTCTCTAAATAAATAGCCCTCATGCTTATAGAACTTGTCAAATGCAAGACGCTCACAAGCTAAGTAAATAGAAGCAAAATCAGAATCATTGGCATACATCCCTTAATCATTTCAAAACCAAGAAGTTTAGAACTCAAAGTAGTGATCAAAGCATTACCTTGAGACAACGCATCAGCCACTATGTTTTCCTTCCCTTTTGTACTTGATCACATATGGAAATGATTCAATGAATTCCACCCACTTAACGTGTCTCTTGCTAAGCTTACCTTGATCTTTGAGGTATTTGAGAGATTCATGATCCGTGTGAATTACTGAACTCTCTAGGCCACAAGTAATGCTGCCACGCTTCCAATGCTCTCACCAAAGCATACAGCTCTTTGTCATATGTTGGATAGTTCAATTGAGCTCCTTTCAACTTTTCGCTAAAGTAGCGATTGGCTTTCCATCCGCAACAAAACAGCTCCTACACCTACTCCCGATGGAGATGCATCCGAGCTGCCCAACGAGCTGTCCAACAACATGAAGATGGACCCATTGGTTATTCGAAGTGGGCCAATTACAAGGGCTAGAGCTAAGAAGATAAAGGAGTCCATGATGTTGTTGCTAGCTGAAATAAGGGCCCAAGTCCAAGACCAATCTACATTGGGCCAAATGGTGAATATTATTCAAGTTGATGGGTTGACTTATACTTGAAGTGTGGGCTCACAATTATATCACATTTGGAGGCCCAATTGAAGAATAAAATGGCTGAATTTTCGTGCATGAAGAGGAGGCCAAGTGAAGAGTCTATCTAGCTAATTAAGTGTGTGTTAATAAAGTGACTTTTGGAGTCCAAGAGTTATACCTATGTTTATGAGTTACAATTATGTTATTATTAGTCATTTAGGAGTTATAATTAGTCATTTAAGATTTCCTAAGTAGTGCTATGAGTGTGAGGAACTCAAGAGTTATTTGCAGCCTATAAATAGGCTTGTAAATCATTTGTAAGAGGACACATTGATATATGAACGAAAATAGCTTTTGCTTTGTGAGTTAAATCCTCTTTGTAGAGTATTTCACTTGTTTATGAACTTATCAAGATACTTGAGCAAGGTCTTGTATGTTCAACCATACCGAGGTTCTTGGCTGAATTATATAGTCAACGGTCGAGGTTTCTACGCCTAGGGTGATCAAACTGGATTCTCGATCTAGGGAGGCCGCCTAACTCTTTACGTGGGGTTCTTGGATCTTTATATCCAACGGGTCCTTCGTCCGTATCATTTGGTATCGAGCAATCGGTATTGATCCAAACTCTATCTTATTGTTCTTATCTTCATCTTCTTTATTCTTAAAAAAAAAAAAACGTTCGAAAGTTCTTCTATATCTATTCCTCATTGTAATAGTGTGAAAAAAAAGATTAAAAAACGAAAATTCAGCCATTTTATTCTTCAATTGGGCCTCCAAATGTGATATAATTGTGAGCCCACACTTCAAGTATAAGTCAACCCATCAACTTGAATAATATTCACCATTTGGCCCAATGTAGATTGGTCTTGGACTTGGGCCCTTATTTCAGCTAGCAACAACATCATGGACTCCTTTATCTTCTTAGCTCTAGCCCTTGTAATTGGCCCACTTCGAATAACCAATGGGTCCATCTTCATGTTGTTGGACAGCTCGTTGGGCAGCTCGGATGCATCTCCATCAGTTAGCTCAAGTACAATAATAAGGTTGAGTTGTACTCCTTAAGGAATTAAAGATATTAATTATTTTAAGCAGTCAGAATGCTCTAAATAATTAATGGACATGCGATATCTTAAATACGGGGATTCGTAATGTCTAAGTGCAAGCCCGACTCACCTTCTGTAATAAAGGGGTAAGTCAGCATTTATTCTCTAGTGGCATGAATGAATGTTTTATAAATTAATTTATGTTCTGTGCTGAACATAAGATAATTAATTTATTTGTCATTATTCCTTGTATTTGATCCCTGGATCGCCCATCCGGGCCGTAGCTCTTCAAGAAATCGCGCCTACCTCCCTCTATGGCAAGGATTTGATTCTCTTTATCCTATAAGGATATTATTATATTTATGGGATATGCATGGATCCTTTCCTTATGGGATTATGGTAATGCATTATAAATATAAGGTAAGAGATAAGATCAAGGCTAATCCTCACTTTTAACCTAGCCATATTTTCGAGAATCCCATAGGACTTGGGAGTGAGTTTTCGAAAATTCATAGAGAGGTTAGGGTGATTTTCTATAGCATTCTCCATAGATTATCCTCACCGATATTGGAGATCAAAGCACCAGTCTCGATCCGCTCATCCCCGATGATTCAAAGGTAAACACGAGAAAACCCCACGTGTTGCAATTAATTATATAAGTGCATGCTAGAATATAATCAATGTATGGTAAATTAAACATCCAAGATAGATCCTCGTGAGAGGTCAAAATCGATTTCCTTACATTGGTATCGATCACGGATCGATATCTTGGCTCTGTTGGATTAATTCACGTTTGATTATTACGCGCAATATATATTAATTGTTGGATCCGCTGCTCATCGTGGCTCGCTTTATTTTTTTTTGTCGGATTTTGTGTTTCACCACAAGAAAATCCATGGTTAGATTAGATTTTTCCCGCAAATCTTATCCGTAAAAGAAGAACGAAGACGAAAGAACGAAGAACGAGACGACGGAGTTCATCGGCAAGAGGTCGCGACGCGGCGTGCGGCGGCGGCACGCTTGGCGCGCGGCGCGCCGGGGACACGCCGCCGGGCGAAGGCGGGCGAGGGCGACGCGGGCGGCATGGCTCGGCGGCCGGGTGCGGGGCTCGCGTCACAGTGCGAGGCCTCGGCACCACTTGGCGCGAGGTGCGCGCTCGGCGGTGCGCCGCAGTCACGGCCGCCCAGCGTTCGCTGGCGCCACGCACAACGCGCTGTGAGCGGGCGACGGGTGCGCGTTGTCGCGTGAGATCCCGGCGCAGCGAGCGGGCTCGCGGTTGCAGGTCGAACGCGAGGCAGCAAGACCGAGCGAGCGCCCGGGCGTGAGTGTGAGCATGGCCGCGCCACGCGTGCTTGACGGGTCGCGGTCGCGTCTTTGCGACCACAAGGCGGCGCGAGAGGGGCGGCGGCGGTGGTTGAGCACGCGCATGGGTCGTGCCCTAGCTGCCCAGCCCATTTGGGCCAACTCGCCCAAACCCGACCTGCACTCCAATTTTTTCGCCCAAACTGTTTTTGGCCCGAATCCGATTTTAGCGAATCCGTCCGTGCCCGTGCACGCGAGGCCCGTTTTTCAAAGTTTATGAAGATCTGTACTTTGCAATTCTATGTAATAGATTAGGCAAGAAAGTGCAGGTTCCACGAGTGGGCCACGATGAACGTTTTATTTTATTTTTAATCGTTCATAGCATGTCGTGGATGTTTAAATTATGCAGAAGCATGCTATATATGTTTAAATTACGTTGACAAACCTATTATATGTTTTCGTGATTGGATGCGCATAGTAAGCATGCTAGGTTTATCGCGTTTTCAATCATTTTTAGAATTTCTGAGCATGTTTTACATGTTACATTCTATCGAAAAGCATGCTAGGATTACGTGATCTGCATGGACAAATCTTTTGAACAAAAGACTAAGCAAGCAACCCGACAAATTAATTTTTAAAATTAAAATGTTAAGACCTCCACTTTTTGATCTCTAAACAAAGTGAGACGCACTGTGAGTTAACGTCCACACGCGTGGCTTGCTTGCACTGTTTATCATAAGTTTGTTAGATGAGATTTGTAAATAAAACATTTTAAATCTATTGAGAAGTGGGAGTTTCATGTGTAAACGTCCACACGCGTGGCTTGCATGTGCTATTTTCATAAGTTCTCTAGAGATGAATATAAAATGAGATAACAAAGGAATTTGGATTGGAATCGGTATGGTCATAGTGAGTATGCCAATTCTAAGAATTCATTTTCTGCTGTTAAAATTGTGGTCATTGCTTAGACATCACCTCGAGTACAACTTCCCGTGAAGTCCCTTCTTGTGATAGTGATGTGGTCTAGTAAGGTCCAATCATTAATTTCCTTTGTCATAAGGATAAGTTGACATGGATTGAAATTAAACGACTAAAAGGTATATTTTAGTCTGGTCGAGGGGTTCATGTGTAAAACGTCCACACGCGTGGCTTGCATGTGGAATTCCTTGGGCGATTGGAGGTTTGAATTAATATTGTTTTATCAAAAGCTTACAATATTATTGTTACGAATTATGTGCGATCGTATGCTTTCTTATGTGTTTACATTATCTTTTCAGATATGTCTCTTACACCGATTATCAATATGCTCGCACAAAATCCCTTATCCGGTCCGAATTTTATCGAGTGGAAACGAAACATTGAGAATGTTCTTACTGCGGAAGAAAATCTATTTGTACTCACTACACCCCGTCCCAAGCCTCTAGACGATTCATCTACTGATGAGGAGCGCAAGGAGCACGAGAAATGGGACAAATCAAATAGAATGGGCAAAGTGCCTTCTTTTGGTCACCATGTGCGAGTCCTGCAACTCCAAGCATCAAGAGATGGAAGATGCACCATGATATGGCTAAGTCTTATGAAATCATATGAGGAGTCGGACGAATAATCTGTCATAATTTGACAAAATCAATAATGTCAAGTTGAATGAAGAAGCGATTCGGTGCATGACCATGTAGAGCAAATGATCAATCTCTTGGAGAGCTCGAGTTGGTTGGAGGATATATTGATGGCGTAGTCGAATCGATATGATCCTCAACACTTTGCCCAAGTTTTTTGATGACTTCCGTTATAAAGCGGTCCTTTATGATAAGAGTTATACTCTAGATTCATTGCAAGAGGATCTAGTAATGGAAGAGCATAAAATGGGCAAAGGTGCACGCCTTTAGTACGCACCTCAAACAAAACCACCGCTTTATCGAAGATGAAAAGGAAAAGTGGAATTCAAGAGATGTTAAGGCTAAAGAAAAGTGGGAGTAATACAAAGGGCTCTACCAATGGTTTGAAAAGCCAAAGGAGAAGGGCAAGTGCTTCAAGTGCGGTGAGGCCGGGCATTGGAAGGCTAAGTGCCCCAAGCTCAAGGCTCAAGGTACGTCATTTGCTTTAAGTAACTAAACATGTTTAGTGACTTGTTCTATCCATTCTTGGGTAGTAGACACGGTCGATCGATCATGTTTGTTACACCTTGAGGGTTCTGCGGACAAGGGGCGCATGTTGGCGAGATAACGATCTCCATGGGCAACGCGGCGAAAGTCAAGGCCGTTGCAGTCGAAGATGTTACTTTATGTTTTGAGACAACAGTTTAGTTTTAAAAGACGTTTTATATGTGCCGGAAACCTTGTTTCTGTTTCAAATTATTTATTCATGGATATTCTGTTATTTTTGATAGTGGTGTTTCTATCATAAGAAATGGCGTAGTTATCTGTGTTGGCACATTATATAATTCGCTTTATACTATTTCGCAAAACATAATACCTATAACTATGTTGCATCATCTACAAACCTTAAAAAGAAAGTTTTCTTCAGAAGACGACACCACATTTCTCCGGCATCTTAGATTAGGTCACATCAATCTAAATAGGATCCAAAGGCGGCTAAGAATGGAGCCTTTGGGTAATCTAATGATTACTCGCTCCGATCTGCGAATCTGTATAGAAGGTAAGATGTCGACCGGGCCCTTCAAAGCGAAGGGTTATAGAGCCAAAGAAGTGTTGGAGCTAGTCCATTCGACTGTGTGGACCGATGTCCACAAGCTCGTGGAGGTGCAGTATTTTGTCACTTTCATTGACGATTACTCAAGGTGCGGATACGTATACTTGCTTCACCGCAAGTCTGAATGCTTTGAGAAATTCAAAGAGTTTAAAGGCGGAAGTGGAGCGTTGATTTGTATCTTGAAAGCGCTTTGGTTGAGCTTGTATACAATGTTTCTGTTACCACTATTACAATCTCCTATCAAATGAATACTTGATTGCATATATCGTGTCCCCTTATCTCATATATAAGTTAGATCATACGATGTGTAGAAGATCACAAAGTCCGTATGTTTGGTCAAGCTTAATGAGATATAAAAAGTTTCACTGGTGAGACAACTTGAGGATGAGTTGTCGGTATAGTCATGTATAGATAAAAGTGACTTGACTTGGTTGCTTGTCTATGCCGGTACGCGTCTCGACGTATTGAAGGATCACGGTGAGATGAGTTCTTCTATCGACCGTCGTGAAGAACCAAGATCTCGGTGACTTACGATGATCTAAACCTCGATAAGGTATTAGATGAGTATGAGTTCTTGACCATCACTTTGACTTGTTATGGGTGGGGTTATATGTTCTAACCCAATATTCTCGCATCTTGGGTGGTGGCGGTGCTTGTATGTCATGCTAGTTATCAGTCGAGTCACCGTATCCGTTTAGGATGATGGCGTCCCTTTAAGAAGCTCAAAGGTTTATTGTACT
The DNA here is from genome assembly GCA_036937905.1 of Salvia rosmarinus. Lineage (NCBI taxonomy): Eukaryota > Viridiplantae > Streptophyta > Magnoliopsida > Lamiales > Lamiaceae > Salvia > Salvia rosmarinus. The sequence continues at coordinate 109,794 of JAODLM010000794.1, forward strand.
AAACCCCGCAGTTGAGTTAGCTCAAGTACAATAATAAGGTTGAGTGGTACTACTTAAGGAATTAAAGATATTAATTATTTTAAGCAGTCAAAATGCTATAAATAATTAATGGACGTTTGATATCTTAAATACGGGGATTCGTAATGTCTAAGTGCAAGCCCGACTCAACTTTGGCAATAAAGGGGTAAGTGAGCATTTATTCTCTATTGGCATGAATAAATGTTTATAAATTAATTTTTGTTCTGGGCTGAACATAAGATAATTAATTTTTTTGAGGCCCATCTTTATTCCTTGCATGTGATCCCTGGGCTGGCCCATCCAAGGCCCGTAAGCTAGGCAAAATCGCGCCCCTATGCTCTACAAGGCAAGGATTTGATTCTCTTTATCATATAAGGATATTATTATATTTATGGGATATGCATAGATCCTTTCCATATAAGATTATGGTAATAATCCTTTCCGTAAGGTTTATGGTAATTTCCATATGGGATTATGGTAATTTCCATAAAGGATTATGGTAATTTCCATATAGGATTATGGTAATGCATTATAAATATGAGGTAAGAGATTAAATCTAGGTCAATGATTAATAATCATTATCATTATTTTCGAAATTTGAGGTTCATCCTTTGAGAGATTTTGAAAATTCTTGAGAGCTTGAGGGTGATTTTCAAGCATTCTCCATAGATCGTCCTCACTCGAGGTTGGAGATTGGGCAATCGGGATACGATCCGGAAGGTCAAGCACGCAGTCTCGATCCATTCCTCCTCGGCATTCAAAGGTAAACACAAGAAAACCCCAGCGTGTTGCAATTAATTATATAGGTGCATGCTAGGTATATAATCAATGTATGGTGAATTAAACATCCAAGATAGATCCTCGGAGAGGGCTAAACATAGTTTTTCCCTACAATTGGTATCGAGCACAGGATCGAGAATCTTGGCTCTGTTGGATTAATTCACGTTTGATTATTACGTGCGCTATATATTATTTGTTGGATCCATCGTTCATCGTGGCTCGGTTTTATTTTGTCGGATTTTGTTTTCACCACAAGAAAATCCGTGGTTAGATTAGATTTTTTTCGTAAATATTATCGTAAAAGTAAAGCGAAGGCGAAGAAGTCGATCGAGGCGACGGAAAAGCGGGTCGCGCCGCGCGTGCGGCGGCGCACGCAAGGCGTGCACGGCGCTTCAGCGGACGCGCCTTGTGCGACGGGCTGCTCCTCGCGGTATCCGTTTTCCAGCCGAACCAGATTTTCGGTCCGTGCCGCACGCGAGGCCCGTTTTGAATCCGGTCCGTGCCCATGCACGCGAGGCCCATTTTTCCAAGATTATAAAGATCATGCTTTGCAATTCTATGTAATAGATTTGGCGAGAAAGTCACGATTCCACAGTGGGCCACGATGAGCGTTTTATTTTATTTTATCGTTCATTGCATGTCGTGGATGTCTAAATTATGCGATAGCATGCTATGTATGTTTAAATTACGTTGACAAACTTTTAAGTGTTTTCGTAATTGGATGCACATAGTAAGCATGCTAGGTTTATCGCGTTTTCAAGCATATTTTAGAATTACGCAAGCATGTTTTACATGTTGAGTTCTATAGACAAGCATGCTAGGATTATGTGATCTACATGGACAAACCTTTTGAACAAAAAGACTAAGCAAGCAACCCGACAAATTAATTTTTAAAATTAAAATGTCAAGACCTCCACTTTTGATCTCTAAACAAAGTGAGATGCCTTTGTGAGTAACGTCCACACGCGTGGCTTGCTTGCTTGTTTATCATAAGTTTGTTAGATGAGATTTCTAAATAAAACATTTTAAATCTATTGAGAAGTGGGAATTTCATGTGTAGCGTCCACACGCGTTGCTTGCATGTGCAATTTTCATAAGTTCTATAGAGATAGATATAAAATGAGATAACAAAAGAATTTGAATTGGAAGCGGTATGGTCCGAGTGAGTATGTCAATTCTAAGAATTCATTTTCTTTGTTAAAATTGTGGTCATTGCTTAGACATCACCTCAAGTACAACTTCCGCCTCCCTTCTTGCGATAGTGATGTGGTCAGAAAGGTCCAATCGTTAATTTCATATGTCATAAGGATAAGTTGACATGGATTGAAATTAAACGACTAAAAGGTATATTTTAGTGCGGTCCGGGGTTTCATGTGTAGCGCCCACAGCGTGGCTTGCATGTGGGATTCCTTGGCGATTGGAGGTTTCATTAATATTGTTTTATCAAAAGGTTACAATATTATTGTTCTGAATTATGTGCAATCGTATGCTTATGTGTTTACATTATCGTTTGAGATATGTCTCTTACACCGATTATCAATATGCTCGCACAAAATCCTTATCCGGTCCAAATTTTATCGAGTGGAAGCGAAACATGGAATATGTTCTTATCATTTGAAGAACACATGTTTGTTCTCACTACTCCTAAACCCGATGCCCTCACCGACGACGCGAGAGTCAGGCGGACTTTGAATAAGTCAAACAATATGGCTAAATGCTACATGATGACTACTATGTCCAAAGGCTTGCAGTGCTGAGCATCGGTCGACGGTGAGCGATCGATATTTGATGAAGTCTTGAGAGTAAGTTTGGGCGATCGGATCGGACGATCCGCTTCCACACAATGAGAGAAATCTTGGCGTGTAAGATGGAAGATGGAAGTTCGGTCCATGAACATGTCTCCACATGACTCATCTCATGGATAGTCTTGATCGGTTGGGAGGAGGTATTGACCACGGCCAAGGTCGATATCATCCTCAATACCTTTGCCCAAGTATTTTGAGAACTTTCGGCGTGAATGCGATCATGAGCAAGGCGAGTATACACTTAGTCGGTTGCTCAATGATCTCGTGGCTGCTGGAAGGAGTTATGGGCAAAGGAGCACATGCTCTTGCTAGCACATCTAAGGGCCCAAATTTTCCGTTGTAAAATGGAAAAGAAAAGGGCACCAAAGGTGGTAGAGGCAAGGAAATAGTGGGAGTAATGGGAGCAAGAACATGGCTGCCACGGAGGCTTGAAGAAGCCAAATGAGAAGGCAAGTGCTTCAAGTGCGGTAAGACTAGGCATTGGAAGGCTAAGTGCCCTATGCTCAAGGCTCAAGGTACGCCGTTTGCTTTAATGGAAACATGTTTAGCAACTTGTTCTACCCATTCTTGGGTAGTAGACACGGTGCTGTTGATCATGTTTGTTACACCTTGCGGGGTTCTGCGGATAAGGAGCCGAGTAATGGCGAGATAACGTTCTCCATGGGCAGCGGCGAAAGTCGAGGCCGTTGCAGTCGGAGATGTTACTTTATGTTTTGAGAGAACAGTTTTAGTTTTAAAAGACGTTTTATATGTGCCGGATTTTCGGCGGAACCTTGTTTCTGTTTCGAAACTATTTACTCATGGATATTCTATTATTTTTGATAGTGGTGTTTCTATCATAAGAAATGACGAAGTTATCTGTGTTGGCACTTTATATAATTCGCTTTATACTATTTCTGCAAAACATAATACCTATAACTATGTTGCATCTTCTTCAAACCCTAGGAAGATAAAGTTTTCTTCGCAAGATGACACCACATTTCTCTGGCATCTTAGATTAGGTCACATCAATCTAAATAGGATCCAAAGATTGGCTAAGAATGGAGCGTTGGGTAATCTCACAGTTACTCCATTCCCAGTCTGCGAATCCTGTATAGAAGGTAAGATGTCGACCAGACCCTTCAAAGCGAAGGGTTATAGAGCCAAAGAAATGTTAGAGCTAGTCCATTCTGACCTGTGTGGACCAATGTCCACACAAGCTCGTGGAAGGTACAGTATTTTGTCACTTTCATTGTGATTACTCAAGGTGCGGATACGTATACCGCTTCACCGCAGTCCGAATGCTTTGAGAAATTCAAAGAGTTTAAGGCGGATGTGGAGACGAAGCTTGGTAAGAGTATCAAGTCATCGCTTTGATCGATCGCGGTGGCGAATACCTCGATAACGAGTTAATGGACTATCTAGTGAAGTATGGGATTACCTCGGCGCGCTTCACCGGGCACACCCTGACAAAATGGTGTGTCGAGCGAAGAAATAGGACTCTTTTGAAATGGTTAGATCAATGATGAGTTATGCAACATTACCTATTTCGTTCGGGGTATGCCTTAGAAGCGGCGGCATACTTGCTAAATCTAGTACCATCAAGTCGATCGAAGAGACCCTTTCGAGTTGTGGTTTGGGCGCAAGTCGAGTTTAAGCCACATAAGGATATGGGGCGATCCGACACATGTCTTTGAACAAGAAGGCGACAAGTTGGAGGCTAGATCCGACGCAAGGTGTTTATATTGACTATCCTAGAGGGCGAAATGTGGTTTATTCTATAGTCCTAAGGATCGGAAGGTCATTATTAGCACTAATGCCCGATTCTTAGAAGAAGACTACATGAAAAATCATAAATCCAAAGTTGAAATCATTCTTCAAGAATTAGAAGATGATCGTATTCCACCACCGATTAGACCAAAGGTACGAGATGGCGAGTCTAGTGGGATGGATCGACACCAGATACTTCAAGAAATTGAAGTGAGTCGAGTTCCACTGGAGATACCGACCGTACAAGTGGTACCTACCAAGCAAGTTGTGCAAGATAGAGAACCACAAATTACTGCATCCACCGTTGCCATTGTGCCTATAGTGCCTCGTCATAGTGGGAGGGTTGTTCGTCAACCCGAGCGATGTATGTTCGTGGGTGAATCTTCGGATTTAGTCCCAGAAAATGAACAGGCAATAATCGACCCATGGACGTACAGCGAGGCGATACAAGACAATGATGCAAGATCATGGAACTTACGTTTGGGACGAGGTGGTAAAGTCCTATGGATTTACCAGTTGCCTAGCGAGAGTTGTGTGTATCGTTTAGATGTCAGCGGTAATGTGGTATTTCTTGCACTTTACGTGATGACATTCTTCTATTTGGCAACAATATGAAGTTGTTATCGGGCGTAAAGAGTTGGTTATCCGATCGGTTTCAAATGAAAGACTTAGGAGATCAGCGTACATTCTTGGGATCAAGGTTTACCGAGATCACAAGAGGAAAATATTGAGCTTATCTCGGTGTCTTACATTGATCGTGATTACTCGTTTTAGTATGCAGACCGTCAAGAAAGGATTGCTACCTTTCTGACATGGCGTTCCTTTATCTAAAGGGCAGTCACCTATGATTGCAAAGAAGATAGAGGAAATGAGACAAGTTTCCTACGTTTCACCGTAGGAAGTCTCATGCATGCAATGCTATGCACGAGGCCCGATATCTGCTATGCGGTGGGCATAGTGGCTAGATATCAGTCTAACCCTGGACAAGCTCATTGGACTGCGGTAAAGCATATATTCAAGTACCTGAAAAGGACTCGAGATTATAGGTTGGCTTACCATGCAGATAGTCTAATGCCTTTGGGTTATTCAGACTCGGATTTCCAATCTGACCGTGATGAGAAAAAGTCTACCTCAGGCTATGTGTTTACCTTGGGAGGTGGAACCGTATCCTGGCGGAGTGCAAAGCAGCGATGCATTGCGGACTCTACCATGGAAGCCGAATATGTAGCTACTTCAAAGGCTACTAAGGAGGCTGTATGGTTCAAGAACTACCTCATGGATCTAGATGTGGTACCTGGTTTGCCCATGAGTATCATGGTTTACTGTGATAACTCAGGCGCAAAGGCAAACTCGAAGGAACCACGGATCCACAAGGCAAGCAAACACATAGAGAGAAAGTACCATGTCATACGAGAAATCATTAGACGAGGGGACGTGCTGATTGCAAAGATTGATACGACGGATAACTTAGCGGATCCATTCACGAAAGCCTGCCGCAATAAGTCTACGTTGGGCACGTTAGAGGACTTGAATTACGATAGATGGCACCCGCTAAAGCCTGCCGCTATAAGTCTACGTCGGGCACGTTAGAGGACTTGAATTGCGCTAGATGGCACCCGCTAAAGCCTGCCGCAATAAGTCTATGTCAGGGACGTTAGAGGACTTGAATTGCGCTAGATGGCACACACTTAGAAAGGAAACTTTTGTATAAGTGGGAGAAGTAAAGTGATGGTTTTGTTTGTAATAGCTAGTAGAGAGACACATTCTATACTAAAAGTTTGATTTAGTATAAGTGGGAGATTGTTGGATTTGTATACTAAAAGAAGTTTTGGTTGAGCTTGTGACAATGTTTCCTGTTACCACTATTACAATCTCCTATCTGAAATGAATACTTGATTGCATATATCTGTGTCCCCATATCTCATATATAAGTTAGATCAGACAGTGTGTAGAAGATCACAGAAGTCTGTATGATTGGTCAAGCTTAATGAGATACAAAAAGTTTCACAGCTGAGACAACTTGAGGACGAGTTGTCGGTATAGGCGCGGTATAGATAAGAAGTGACTTGACTTGGTTGCTTGTCTATGCCGGTGATGCGTCTCGGCGTATTGAAGGATCACAGTGAGATGAGTTCTTCTATCTGACCGTCGTGAAGAAACAAGATCTCGGTGACTTATGATGATCTAAACCTCGATAAGGTATTAGATGAGTATGACTTGCTGACCATCACTTTGACTTGTTATGGGTGAGGGTTATATGTTCTAACCAATATTCTCCGCATCTTGGGTGATGGCGGTGCTTGTATGTCATGCTAGTTATCGTCAGTCGAGTCACCATATCCGTTTAGGATGATGATGTCCGCAAGGAGCTCAAAAGGTTTATTGTACTAAACCCTGCAGGTTGAGTTAGCTCAAGTACAATAATAACCGAGTGGTACTACTTAAAATATTAAAGATATTAATTATTTTAAGCGATGAGAATCTATAAATAATTAATGGACGTTCGATATCTTAAATACGGGATTCGTAATGTCTAGCGCAAGCCCGACTCAACTTCGGTAATAAAGGGGTAAGTCAGCATTTATTCTCTAGTGGCATTAATAAATGTTTATAAATTAATTTATGTTCTGGGCTAAACATAAAATAATTAATTTATTTGAGGCCCATCTTTATTCCTTGCATTTGATCCCTGGGCTGGCCCATCCAGGCCCGTAAGCTAGGTAAAATCGGTGCCCCTATGCTCTACAAGGCAAGGATTTGATTCTCTTTATCCTATAAGGATATTATTATATTTATGGGATATGCATAGATCCTTTTCATATAAGATTATGGTAATAATCCTTTCCATAAAGGTTTCTGGTAATTTCCATATGGGATTATGGTCATTTCCATAAAGGATTATGGTAATTTTCATATGGGATTATGGTAATTTCCATATAGGATTATGGTAATTTCCATATAGGATTATGGTAATGCATTATAAATATGAGGTAAGAGATTAAATCTAGGTCAATGATTAATAATCATCATCATTATTTTCGAGAATTTGAGGGTTCATCTTTTGAGAGATTTTCGAAAATTCTTGAGAGCTTGAGGGTGATTTTCAAGCATTCTCCATAGATCGTCCTCACTCGGCGTTGGAGATTGGGCAACGGGATACGATCCGAAGGTCAAAGCACGAGTCTCGATCCATTCCGCCTCGGCGGATGCAAAGGTAAACACGAAAACCCCAACGTGTTACAATTAATTATATAGGTGCATGCTAGGTATATAATCAATGTATGGTGAATTAAACATCCAAGATAGATCATCGGGAGAGGGCTAAACATAGTTTTTCCCTACAGAGACGAAGCTTGGTAAAAGTATCAAGTCCTTCTTTAATAATACCCGACCGTCTAAACTTTGTTTAGAATTAACCTAATTTTGAAATTAGGATTTTGCATCAGTAATAATAATAAAAGATTATAAAAATTACATATATGTACAAGAATTTTGTAAGTTGACAAGATTTTGGGATTGATTCCAAATGGATTTAAATTTTTGCAATATATGTATACATGCATATATAATATGTGTAAAAGTGAAAAAAAAAGAAAAAAAGAAAAAGAAAATATATATATGTGCAGTTGTGTCCGAGAGTGAGTTCCTATACAAATATAATAATATATATTATATATATGTAATAGTGTGTCGTATATATATATATATATAGTATATGTGGGCAAAAGGTGAAAGTGTGTGTGTGTCGTATATATATATATAGTGCGTGTGTGTGTTAATGTGTGACAGAGTGTGTGTGTCGTGTAAGTATATAGGAATAGTGTGTGTGTGTCATTTTTTTTGATAGAAAGGAAAGAAAAAAAAAGGTAAATACAATTATGCAAAAGTAATGAGATCAAACTTACCCATTTCATTTCTTGTTGTCGCAAGTTCGGTCGAGAAAGAAAAAAAAGAAAGTTTCCTTCAATCCTTAATTCTTAATTTCTCGTCTCGATTTCAATCTCTCGATAAACCGAACCGATACTAAGGTTAGTCTCGCCATTACCTACATTCCTATGGTTTAAAATTTAAAATTGGTGCATGTTTTGTATTTGTGTATTTATTTTGAAATGTATTAAAAATAGGAGATGATGTCAAATGCTAGAAGTCGAGAACTAATGTTGTTCATATACTCTATATATGCTAGGATTATGAATATGGTTAAAAGTTATTAAGGTTAGGTTTTGCTCATTTTAAAGCCGAGCTATAGTCGATTTTTCGATTTTTATTGAATGAAGTGACTTAGTATATCAGATCTATACTAGCCTACTAGCATATAAAATTAAATTGGGAATTTTTCGTATGCGATAGGATATAAAACTTGTTTTATTGAAAATCTAAAGCTCCACGTTCGGATTATCCGATCTTTGTTTATCAAATGTTATCACATATCGTATTCTAGGATATATCTAACATGACATATAAATTTATCATAATTTTCTGGGTATGTTAGGTATTTTCCTAAAAATGTCATGTATCTAAAGTTGATCGTTCGGGGATACTATAAATATTATACGAAATGTAAAGTGACATATGAGTTAGACAAGGTATAATAAGTAAACGACTAAAGTTTGGAAGAAATTGATCGACGTTTGCTTAGTTAAGTGTGAGAAATCAAGAATAGTTTGTTATGAATATTTGAACACGTGTGTGCGTAGAGTTATGATTATCGCACAGAGTTATGATTTATGCCTAGTTAAATATGGTTTTCTCTGAATAGTTGAAATAGACATGAGATACAAGAAATGAAACGAGGATTTAGAATTTTAATGTGGGTCGATGTTAATGAATAAGCTTGTTCTCAAGCTTAAGAATAAATAAGAAGTATATAATAATGGGAGAAAATAGTAGCTCCACTATGACCAAGTGGAACCAAATTGAGATATTTTATATCTCTTATTCAATAATGATGATGCAAAATCTAAGATATTAAAAGTTGTCTAGTGCGTTGATGATAATCGGCGTTATCCAAGAACAAATGAAGTACTAAACCTTTCTTTTACGTAAAGGTAAAATCGAAGGTAATGAAGAAAAGAAGGAGAAATACGATGTGTGACTAAAGTATATATCAGGTGGGCTTCTTTTTCTCCTCAAGGATAAAATGAAATGACAAATGTTTTGTTTACGATGCTTTCTTTTGAGGAATGATGATGAAATGCTATTATTTAATTACCTACCCAAAATGTTTATGTTTTATGTATGGATCCTATCGGTGTTGGTTCGCCAACTATAAATGATAATCAATTCGGATCCTATGCTAGAAGGATAATTCTAGCAAGGATTAACGTGTACACTATGGTAGCTGTACTTCTTGAAAGGTTTGCTCACCGATTCACGGTGTTGTGTCTTTGAAAGGTTTGCTCGGCGGTCACGGCGTCCGTGGAAGGAGGCCTCCTTCTACGGCGCAAGATGATGTTATATGAGATGTGATATGGATCATACAGATAGAAAATATGTCGGCGGACAAGTTTATGAAAATGAAGAAAATGTTTAGTAAGCACGAGCATTTGAATAAAACCTCGTGTGTTCTTGATGGGCGGTGTAATTCAATGAAAAATGTTTTGGCATAAGTCTATTGAGTGCATTCTTGTACTCGACCGCATGTTTGTTTTAAATGTGCGAGTTGAGTGGTGATGCGATAGAGCGGTGTTGAAGCGGTAGGAATCTTTTGTCATTTGAAAGTTAGTACCTTGAGTGCACATCGTCATATGTGTAATTCATATGTTTTCGCTTGCAAGATTACTAAGTTATATGTTGATCGAGAACTAGATTCATACATATCAATTGAACCCTTTTGTTAAAGGTCGATGGTCTAGTCTCCCATATGTATATTATGTTGCTTAATCTCAAATGCTTAAAGTTCTAGAAGTATTCCTGATATATGTCTCACAATTCGATGTTCCATGTCCTTGTTACGTTTCTTAATTCCTGTTCCGAGTATTAGTCTCTGCTAATCCGTCCTTTGGAATAGTGGGCTGTTACAAAGTGGTATCAGAGCAGTTCGTTCCTTGAATCAAAAACTTCCTTCAAAGTTAAGTCTAGATTGAGTCATTAGACTTGTTAGAGGTCAGTCGACTATGCTCAACACTCCATCACATCAAGCTCAACCAGAATGAGGTAAATGACTTTTTCTCTGTTTTGGAAATGAAAAGTTTGAAGGTGGAAAATGGTTGAGAATGAAAGTTGTGAATGATGATTGAAATGATGTTTTAAAGGAAATGAAAGTTATGGGAAATGGTTGGAAGTGAAAGTTATGGAAAATGTTGCAAATGATGTTTTATGTTGTGAAAAGAAAAGAGATATGAGGAAATATTGTGATGATATGAGAAAGTGTTGACATTGATATGTCAAAAGTGAAATGTTTGAATTCTTGGAATTCAATGAGAATTATTGTTATGAATGAGTTATGTTATTAATGTTTAAAGTTTTGCAATTTCAAGTTGTTTATGACAATGGATATGTTATCCCAAAAGAGCGTGATTATTTAAGGCGCATGATCCCTTTTGAAAGAACATAGAAAGATGAACCATGGGAATTTTATTCCATCCTGAGAACAAAAGCGAGGATGGAAATGAGAACAAAAGCGAGATCGAAATGAGTATTTCGAGTTGAAAGACGAGTACAACGAAACCAAAGAGAAGAAAATCAAAGAGCAGAGATGGAAATGATGGTAGCAAGAATTGAATGATGATTTTGAAATAATGAATGTCACTATACGACAGTGACATGAGTATAGTCTTTTCCCTTGGATGTTCACACGCGACGGAACTCCAAATTGACTATGAATTTTTCGTTAGAAACGAAATAGAAATGTGATCAAAGAATCAATTAAGTTTAGTATTGTGGTTTACACAGAATGAGAGACCACGATGTGGTAGAAATTTTGAAGGCAAATTGAGAATTGGGTTTTCAGTGGTATGAGTAGAGTTTGAGATGTATAGTGGTATGTTGATAACACTTACAATTTATAATGACCTATTTCGAGTTATATGAGGTTTCAAATTTTATTCTTTACCAAAGTTCTGTCATTGAGTTTAACTCTATGATCTAGTTTCAATTGAGAAATCGCTTGAGTTTCTCACTTTTGTGAAAGAAATTTACAACGAGAAAAGTTCATAAAGCGTCCTTTTGAAACCAAGCCTTCATGTGGTGAGAAGTATTTGTGTGGTGCAGCAAAGCCCATATGACCAAAGACATCTCAGAGGTCTTCATTCTGGTCTTCGGACCCTATATTCCCACTATTCAGTTCAAAGAACATATTGATTCAAACTTTAAAGGTAGTCGTCTTGAATTGTGAATCCTTACCACTTGTAAGCTATCGTGGTTAGTTTTCTTCAATCCTCGAAACTGATAAGTATGATGTAGGTTGACTTATCTTGTCACCTAAGTTTTCAGATTAGTAAAATGATATACATCAAGTTATGGTGTAGAGAAGTCCTCGATGAGGCGAGATATATTTTCCCCTATGATATACATAGATACGATGACCCTTGATGGGCTTTCCAGATACTGATGAAAGTGGAGTTACACCACCTTGTGAGTGTTATGACAATAAAGTTATGAACGAGATACTCTTTAGCATTGAGTGCTAGAGTAGAAGTAAAGGAAAGTATAGAATATTCTTGAAAAATAACCTCCTCTTATTATTTTATAACAAGAGAGATTACAACTTATCTTTAAGATAGTTGACTGTCCTTAAGACCTCGTTAGTAGGTTGGACATGTCTAAAATATGGAGGTGCATGAGATTTTTTTTTCAATTGATATATAAGGAATGATAGCATCTCAGTTAACAAGTCTCTCACTTTATACCTCAACCCTTAGGATTATGCTTGAGCGGAATTGATTTCGAGTATTTGAGACAGTAGTGAAACCAAATGATAGTGAGATTGATGGATCATAAATATTGAGAAGTGTGAACAACTAGGCTAGCCCTAGTGTTTAAACCAAGTATGGGAAATATATCCCCGAAGTCAAGACATGGTAATGAGGACTTGTGTTTGGAACTAAAGTTATGGTGCACAAGCGTACTACCCTACCAGGTTATATGACAACAATGATAGTTTTAACTTTGGAAGTAAGAACCGAAGTATAATGAAAACAATATGACTTTCAGATATCATGATCAAGAAAAATGGACAAGAGTTGAGAATAGCTGAAGAAACTACGAGCTATTCAGTTATGAGATAGCCCAGGATATGATATAAGCTTCAGAAACAGTCTGACTACGACGATAAGTAAGGTAATTCCTTCGAAGCAAAGAAGTATATTAAGAAGTAGATTCATTATTGGAGATGAAACCTTGGTACTCTAAGTTACATAGACACAAAACGCTTGTCTTGTGTGTTTTGGAATTTAGCAAGCAAAACAACTTCTATAGAAGTTTGTGAGGGAAAACACATTCAAGGGAACAAAGGAAGAGATTCACATGGAAAGAATTTAAGATGAAGCTAATGGGAAGTATGTTTCTCATACTTATATGATGAAAAATAAAGTGGAATTTTGGGTACCTCTGACATTGAAATAAAGCAAACATAGAATGTCAAGAAGATGGTGAAGATACATTATGTTTAGGGCAAAAGTCTGATATGTTCCCAGTGGAAAAGGGATTTTAACTTATGCAAAAATACTTAGTTAATCAATGAAGATTAAGGGACATGACGTATATCCAGATAGGATATTACTAATGATGGCGCTACAAATGCAAACATGAGGATTTCTCTTAAAAAGATTTTAAAGTACGAGTATATGAGAGATATATTCCTAAGAGCGATAGAGAGGAAAAAGGAAACTGAATCATTCCGATTGAATTAAGAATTGATGATAGTGACGAATACATCATGATCTCAGATTAGACTATCGAGGCAACAATGCCAGAGGATAAACCGGTGTAGATCGAGCCGCAAAATGCAATTGATAAAGGAATAACAGTAATGACAACCGAGAAGGATATGATGAACAAGGTGATAGGAGGCCCTGGCAAGGAAACATGGTGAAATTAGGGAAAGGACAAGGATAAATGAGATGGATGTTTACCTGGACAGACAGGGACACCACAGACTAGAGCCTATGCTCTGCACCAAAAACAGAACGAACAAAACCAGGGAAGCCTGGCAGGTATAGGGAAACTCCTCAACATACCTATTATAATTTTGTTCGATACGGGTGCTTCACATTCTTTTATCGCAAGCGCATGCGTAGATGCTTTAGAACTTAACTCAGAACGGACAGATAAAGCTATGAAAATTTCATCACCGATAGGAGGAATTACAACAGTTACACATACATGCTTGAACCTAGAGCTGAACATAGGATCACTTAAGGTTCTAGCGAACAACTTATATGTCATACCAATGTGGGACGTTGATATGATATTAGGAATGGACTGATTGGCTGAGAGTTATGCCACCATCTTGTGTAACGAAATGAAGATTTCCTTCCAATTTCCGGGAATGGATGCTACCAGTTTCACGGGATTAACATGGGAAATAGAATACCTGTTATATCTGCGATCCAAGCAAGAAAAATGATGAACAAGGTAGGATGCCAAGCTTTCCTTGTTTATCTAAATGAAGAAGTGAAGTCGAGAAGGCGGTGGAAGATATACCGGTTGTGCGGGAGTTTAAAGACGTCTTTCCTAAAGAATTGTCGGTTTACCGCCTAATAGGCGATTGAGTTTACAATTGATCTAGAGCACAGGTCAAGATCGATATCAAATGCACCATATAGAATGGCTCCAAAAGAGTTAGAAGAATTGAAAATTCAACTACAAGAGCTTCTAGACCTAGGTTTCATCAGACCTAGCGTGTCCCCATGGGAAGCACATGTACTGTTCGTGAAGAAGAACGATGGTACTTTGAGGATGTGCATAGATTACAGAGAGCTGAACAAATTAACACTCAAGAACAAATACCCTCTGCCGAGGATAGATGATTTATTTGATCAGCTCAGGGGAGCAAGAGTATTCTCGAAGATCGACTTAAAATCAGGGTACCATCAACTGAGAATTCGACAAGAAGATATACCCAAAACGGCTTTTCGAACAAGATATGGTCATTATGAATTCATAGTTATGCCATTTGGATTAACAAATGCACCCGCCGTGTTCATGGATCTTATGAACAGAGTATTCCATCCGTACTTAGACAAATTTGTCTTGGTATTTATAGATGATATCCTCATCTATTCAAAGGACGAGGAAGAACACGAAGAGCATTTAAGAATAATTTTGCAGACGCTAAGGAGTGAACAACTCTATGCCAAATTTAACAAGTGTGAATTTTGGCTGAAAGAAGTGACATTTTTAGGACATATTATGTCGTCGGAAGGAATTAAAGTGGATCCCACTAAGGTGGAAACTGTACAAAAATGGAAATCACCAACAACTCCAAACGAGATCAGAAGTTTTCTAGGATTGGCTGGTTACTATCGAAGATTCATTGAAGGTTTCTCCAAAATAGCAAGGCCAATGACACAGCTACTTCGGAAAGGAATCAAATTTGTATGGAATACTGAATGTGAAACGAGTTTCTAGGAACTCAAAGAATTACTAACTACAGCGCCAGTATTAGCAGTTCCAGAACCAGATAAGGAATATACTATCTATACAGATGCATCAAAGAATGGACTAGGTTGTGTGTTGATGCAAGAAGGAAGGGTAATCGCTTATGCATCCCGACAACTTAGACCACATGAAATAAATTATCTCACCCATGATTTGGAACTAGCTGAAATTGTGCATGCCCTGAAGATCTGGAGACATCATCTCTATGGAGTGAGGTATGAAATCTTCACGGATCACAAAAGTTTGAAGTACTTCTTTGAGCAAAGAGACCTGAACATGAGACAGAGAAGATGGCTCGAATTGGTAAAGGACTACGACTGCGGTATTAATTACCACCCAGGAAAGGTTAATGTAGTAGCTGATGCCTTAAGTCGTAAAACTCAATCCAAGTTGGGATGTCTCCTTACAGAAGAGGAAAGATTCATTGATGAATTTGAACAGATGAAAATAGAAGTAATTGATCCATCTAAAACAATAATAGGTCTGATTGCAACACTCATCGCGACACCTGACCTGAGAGGAAGGATAATTGATGCACAAAGGAAGGACGAGAAATTAGAAAAGATGAGAATGAAAATAAGGACTGAAAAGCTAAAGGACTATCAAGAAGCAACATATAATGCTATCATGTTTGAAGGAAGAATGTGTGTTCCGCAAGATGGAGGGCTAAAAAAATAAAATTTTGAGCGAAGCTCATAACACCCCTTACACCGCCCACCTAGGAAGCACAAAAATGTACCAAGATTTAAAAGAGAAATTTTGGTGGGAATGAATGAAAAGAGATGTAGCTTCGTTCGTCGACCGTTGCCTATCATGTCAACAGGTGAAGGCTTTACATCAGTGACCTTATGGGAAACTGCAACATTTGGAAATACCTAAATGGAAATGGGATGACGTTACAATGGATTTTGTGACTGGTTTACCACGATCAAAACAAGGGAACACATTGATATGGGTAATCATAGATAGACTTACGAAGTGTGCTCATTTTATACCAATTTCAATTATTTATGGATCTGACAAGTTAGCTCAACTATACGTTCGTGAAATTGTAAGTTTGTACGGAGTGCCAAAATCAATCACATCAGATAGAGATTCAAAATTTAATTCTAGATTTTGGACCAGCTTACAAAATGAGATGGGAACAAAATTGAACTTGATCAACTTTTCACCCACAAGCAGATGGTCGATCCGAAGAACAATTGAGACTCTTGAAGATATGTTAAGGACAGTTGTGTTAGATCGAGGTGAAAATTTGGGAGTATGTACTCTCGCTCATTGAATTTGCCTATAACAATAGCTATCAGGCAACAATCAGCATGGCACCATATGAAGCATTATATGGAAAAAGGTATACATCACCACTTTACTGGGATGAAGTGGGTGAGAGAAAAGTCTTAGGACCTGATACAATAGACGAAATGATTAAATTAGTCCATCAGATCAAGCAAAGGTTAAAGGAGGCCAAGACAGACAAAAGTCGTATGCTGATAAACGAAGAACTGAATTACAATTTGATGTTGGAGATAAAGTTTTTTTGAAAATTTCTCCATCAAAGGGAATCGTTAGATTTGGAGTAAAAGGCAAGCTACGACCACGTTTTATAGGGCCCTATGAAATACTAGAAAAGATAGGCCAGTAGCTTACAAGTTAAAGTTGCCACCAAGTTTTGGGAACGCACACAATGTGTTCCATGTGTCGCAACTGAGGAAGTACGTACACGACCCAAACCATGTGATCCATAAAACTGATATCACCCTTGATCCGTATATGAGTTATGAAGAAAAGCCCGAAGCTATCTTAGACCAGCGTATACAAAAATTAAGAAATAAATCAATATCGTTGGTAAAAGTATTATGGAGACACCATGGGCAAGAAGAAGCGACATGGGAACTAGAGGATCAAATGAAATAGAAATATCCCGAACTCTTCTAGAGGAATGTAAATTTCGGGACGAAATTTTTTTTAAGGGGGGTAGAATGTAATACCCCGACCGTCTAAACTTTGTTTAGAATTAACCTAATTTTGAAATTAGGATTTTGCATCAGTAATAATAATAAAAGATTATAAAAATTACATATATGTACAAGAATTTTGTAAGTTGACAAGATTTTGGGATTGATTCCAAATGGATTTAAATTTTGCAATATATGTATACATGCATATATAATATGTAAAAGTGAAAAAAAAAAAAAAGAAAAAGAAAATATATATATGGGTTGTGTCCGAGAGTGAGTTCCTATACAAATATAATAATATATATTATATATATGTAATAAGTATAAATATATATATATATATAGTATATATGGGCAAAAGGTGAAATGTGTGTGTGTGTCGTATATATATATATAGTGCGTGTGTGTGTTAATGTGTGACAGTGTGTGTGTCGTGTAAGTATATAGGAATAGTGTGTGTGTCATTTTTTTGATAGAAAGGAAAGAAAAAAAAGGTAAATACAATTATGCAAAAGTAATGATATCAAACTTACCCATTTCATTTCTTGTTGTCGCAAGTTCAGTGCCGAAAGAAAAAAAGAGAAAGTTTCCTTCAATCCTTAATTCTTAATTTCTCGTCTCGATTTCAATCTCTCGATAAATCCGAACCGATACTAAGGTTAGTCTCGCCATTACCTACATTCCTATGGTTTAAAATTTAAAATTGGTGCATGTTTTGTATTTGTGTATTTAGTTTTGAAATGTATTAAAAATAGGGAGATGATGTCAAATGCTAGAAGTCGAGAACTAATGTTGTTCATATACTCTATATA
The DNA here is from genome assembly GCA_036937905.1 of Salvia rosmarinus. Taxonomy (NCBI): domain Eukaryota; kingdom Viridiplantae; phylum Streptophyta; class Magnoliopsida; order Lamiales; family Lamiaceae; genus Salvia; species Salvia rosmarinus. Next base: position 127,518 of record JAODLM010000794.1, read on the forward strand.
TGCTAGGATTATGAATATGGTTAAAAGTTATTAAGGTTAGGTTTTTGCTCATTTTTAAAGCCGAGCTATAGTCGATTTTTCGATTTTATTGAATGAAGTGACTTCAGATATCTGATCTATACTAGCCTACTAGCATATAAAATTAAATTGGGAATTTTTCGTATGCAGTAGGATATAAAACTTGTTTGGCTGAAAATCTAAAGCTCCACGTTCGGATTATCCGATCTTTGTTTATCAAATGTTATCACATATCTGTATTCTAGGATATATCTAACATGACATATAAATTTATCATAATTTTCTGGGTATGTTAGGTATTTTCCTAAAAATGTCATGTATCTAAAGTTGATCGTTCGGGGATACTATAAATATTATACGAAATGTAAAGTGACATATGAGTTAGACAAGGTATAATAAGTAAGCGACTAAAGTTTGGAAGAAATTGATCGGCGTTTGCTTAGTTAAGTGTGAAATCAAGAATAGTTTGTTATGAATATTTGAACACGTGTGTGCGTAGAGTTATGATTATCGCACGAGTTATGATTTATGCCTAGTTAAATATGGTTTCTACGAATAGTTGAAATAGACATGAGATACAAGAAATGAAACGAGGATTTAGAATTTTAATGTGGGTCGATGTTAATGAATAAGCTTGTTCCCAAGCTTAAGAATAAATAAAGTATATAATAATGGAGAAAATAGTAGCTCCACTATGACCAAGTGGAACCAAATTGAGATATTTTATATCTCTTATTCAATAATGATGATGCAAAATCCTAAGATATTAAAAGTTGTCTAATGCGTTGATGATAATCGGCGTTATCCAAGAAACAAATGAAGTACTAAACCTTTCTTTTACGTAAAGGTAAAGTACGAAGGTAACAGAAGAAAAGAAGGGAGAAGTACGATGTGTGACTAAAGTATATATCGGTGGGCTTCTTTTTCTCCTCAAGGATAAAATGAAATGACAAATGTTTTGTTTACGATGCTTTCTTTTGAGGAATGATGATGAAATGCTATTATTTAATTACACGCCCAAAATGTTTATGTTTTATGTATGGATCCTATCGGTGTTGGTTCGCCAACTATAAATGATAATCAATTCGGATCCTATGCTAGAAGGATAATTCTAGCAAGGATTAACGTGTACACTATAGTAGCTGTACTTCTTTGAAAGGTTTGCTCGGCCGATTCACGGTGTTGTGTCTTTGAAAGGTTTGCTCGGCGGTCACGGCGTCCGTGAAGGAGGCCTCCTTCTACGGCGCAAGATGATGTTATATGAGATGTGATATGGATCATACTGATAGAAAATATGCGGCGGACAAGTTTATGAAAATGACAGAAAATGTTTAGTAAGCACGAGCATTTCGAATAAAACCTCGTGTGTTACTGATGGGGCAGTGTAATTCAATGAAAAATGTTTTGGCATAAGTCTATTGAGTGCATTCTTGTACTCGACCACCGCATGTTTGTTTTAAATGTGCAGGTTGAGCTGGTGATGCGATAGAGCAGTGTTGAGCAGTAGGAATCTTTTGTCGCTGAAAGTTAGTACCTTGAGTGCACATCGTCATATGTGTAATTCATATGTTTTCCGCCGCAAGATTACTAAGTTATATGTTGATCAGAGAACTAGATTCATACATATCAATTGAACCCTTTTGTTAAAGGTCTGATGGTCTAGTCTCCCATATGTATATTATGTTGCTTAATCTCAAATGCTTAAAGTTCTAGAAGTATTCCTGATATATGTCTCACAATTCGATGTTCCATGTCCTTGTTACGTTTCTTAATTCTGTTCCGGTATTAGTCTCGCTAATCCGTCCTTTGGAATAGTGGGCTGTTACAAGCTGCGGATGCGATCGCGGTGGCGAATACCTCGATGTGAGTTTATGGACTATCTAGTGAAGTGTGGGATTACCTCCAACAAGACTACACACGGGCACACCACAGCAAAATGGTGTGTCGGGCGAAGAAATAGGACTCTTTTGGAAATGGTTAGATCAATGATGAGTTATGCGGCATTGCCTATTTCGTTACGGGGTATGCCTTAGAAAGCGGTGACATACTTGCTAAATCTAGTACCATCCAAGTCGGTCGAAAGAACCCTTCGAGTTGTGGTTTGGCGCAAGCCTAGTTTAAACCACATAAGGATATGGGGCGATCCGGCACATGTCTTTGAACAAGAAGGTTGACAAGTTGGAGACTAGATCCGATGCAAGGCTGTTTATTGGCTATCCTAGATGGACGAAAGGTGGTTTATTCTATAGTCCTAAGGATCAGAAGGTCATTATTAGCACTAATGCCCGATTCTTAGAAGAGAATTATATGAAAAATCATAAGTCCAAAGTTGAAATCAATCTTCAAGAATTAGAAGATGATCGTATTTCACCACCGATTAGACCAAAGGTACGAGATGTCGTGTCTAGTGGGAGGGATCGACACCAGATACTTCAAGAAATTGAAGTGGATCGAGTTCCATTGGAGATACCGACCGTACAAGTGGTACCTACCCAGCAAAGTGTGCAAGATAGAGAACCATAAGTTACTGCACCCACCGTTGCCATTGTGCCAGTAGCGCCTCGTCGTAGTGGGAAGGTTGTTCGTCAACCCGAGCGATTTATGTTCGTGGGTGAATCTTCGGATTTAGTCTCAGGAAACGAACAAACAATAATCGACCCATGGACGTACATCGAGGCGATACAAGACATTGATGCAAGATCATGGCACACCGCTATAGACTTAGAAATTGAGTCCATAACAACTATGGAGTATACGAAAAGACACTTCTACCAGATGGCAAGGAAGCCATAGGTAGTAAGTGGATATACAAAAGAGGAAGAGAGATTCAGATGGAGAGGTTTCGGCTTTTAAAGCCAGGCTTGTGGCGAAAGGGTACACTCAGATTGAGGGCATCGATTTCGATGAGACCTTTTACATGTAGCAATGCTCAAGTCCATCGAATTCTTCTCGCCATAGCAGCCCACTGAACCTTGAGGTTTGGCAAATGGATGTGAAACCGCTTTTCTAAGCGGTTACCTTGAGGAAGGTAGAGACATCTATATGCAACAACCCGAAGGTTATGTGGTGAAGGGTGAAGAGCATCTAGTATGGAAGCTTAAGAAGTCCATTTATGGGCTTAAGCAAGCCTCACGATCTGGAACTTACGCTTTGACGAGGTTGTAAAGTCCTATGATTTACCAGTTGCCAGTGAGAGTTGTGTGTATCGTTTAGATGTCAGCGGTGATGTGGTATTTCTTGCACTTTATGTAGATGACATTCTTCTATTTGGCAACAATGTTAAGTTGTTATCAGACGTAAAGAGTTGGTTATCCGATCAGTTTCAAATGAAAGACTTAGGAGATGTAGCGTACATTCTTGGGATCAAGGTTTACCGAGATCGCAAGAGAAAATATTGAGCTTATCTCAAAGCGTCGTACATTGATCTTGTGATTACTCGTTTTAGTATGCAGACCGCCAAGAAAGGATTGCTACCTTCCAGACATGGCGTTCCTTTATCTAAGGAGCATTCACCTATGACTGCAAAGGAGATAGAGGAAATGAGACAAGTTCCTTACGCTTCCGCCGTAGGAAGTCTCATGTACGCAATGCTATATGTACGAGGCCGATATACGCTATCACGGTAGGCATAGTAGCTAGATATCGATCTAACCTGGACAAGCTCATTGGACTGCGATAGAAGCATATACTCAAGTACACGAAAGGACTCGAGATTATAGGCTAGTTTACCATGCAGATAGTCTAATGCCTTTGGGTTACATAGACTCGGTTCAAGCCGACCGTGATGAGAAAAAGTCTACCTCGGGCTATGTGTTTACCTTGGGAGGTGGGCCGTATCTGGCGGAGTCAAAGCGGCGATGCATTGCGGACTCTACCATGGAAGCAGAATATGTAGCCGCCTGAGGCTTCTAAAGAGGCTGTATGGTTCAAGAACTACCTCATGGATCTAGATGTGGTACTTGGTTTGCCCAAGAGTATCATAATAGTTCTTGTGATAACTGCAGTGCGTGGCAAACTCGAAGGAACCACGGACTCACAAGGCGACCAAACACATAGAGAGAAAGTACCATGTCATACGAAATCGTTAGGCGAGGTGGCGTCTTGATTGAGAAGATTGATCTGACGGATAACCTAGCGGATCCATTCACGAAGAGCTGCCGCAAAAGTCTACGACGGACACGTTAGAGGACTTGGATTGCGCATGATGGCACCCACTTACAAAGGAAACTTTTGTATAAGTGGGAGAAGCAAATTGATGGTTTTGTTTGTAATAGCTAGTAGAGAGACACATTGTATACTAAAAGTTTGCTTTAGTATAAGTGGGAGATTGTTGGATTTGTATACTGAAAGCGGTTTTGGTTGAGCTTGTATAAAATATTTCCTGTTACAACTATTACAATCTCCTATCTGAATTGATTACTTGATTGCATATATTTGTGTCCCCTTATCTCATATATAAGTTAGATCATACAGTGTGTAGAAGATCATAGAAGTCTGTATGATTGGTCAAGTTTAATGAGATATAAAAAGTTTCACAGCTGAGACAACTTGAGGACGAGTTGTCGGTATAGGCTGCGGTATAGATAAGAAGTGACTTGACTTGGTTTCTTGTCTATGCTGTTACGTCTTTGATGTATTGAAGGATCACAGTGAGATGAGTTCTTCTATCTGACCGTCGTGAAGAACCTAGATCTCGGTGACTTACGATGATCTAAACCTCGATAAGGTATTAGGTGAGTATGAGTTGCTGACCATCACTTTGACTTGTTATGGGTGAGGGTTATGTAACAGCCCACTATTCCTAAGGACGGATTAGCAGGGACTATTACTTGAACCGAGAATTAAGAAGCGTAACAAGAAAATGGGATATTGATTGTGAGTATATATCAAGGAAACTTCTAGAACTTCATAGCATTTGAGATTTGGCAACCATAACATACATATGAGAGACTAGACCATTAGATATTTAACAATGGGTTCAACTGATCTGAAGGAAATTAGTTCTTTACTCAAAACATAACTTATTGTTCTTGCAGCGGAAAACATGTGAATTACACATATGACGATGTGCACTCAAGGTACTAACTTTCGACAAAGATTCCTCTCGCTCATCTTTGCTCCATCGCATCACCGACTCAACTCGCACATTTAAAAACAAACATGCAGGGCTGAGTACAAGAATGCACTCAATTGACTTATGCCAAAAACATTTATCATAACATTGAATTACACTGCCCCATTAGTAACACACGAGGTTTTATTTGAAATGCTCGTGCTTACTAAACATTTTCTTTCATTTTCATAAACTTGTCTGGTCAGACATATTTTCTGTCTGTATGATCCATATCACATCTCATATAACATCTTCCTCATCTTGCGCCGTAGAAGGAGGCCTCCTTCCACAGACCGCTGACCGGCCGAGCAAACCTTCGGCAAGACACAAATCCAGAATCGGCCGAGCAAACCTTTCAACAAGTGCAGTTACCATTAGTGTACACGTTAATCCTAGCCAGGATTTGTCCTTCCAGCATAGGATCCGAATTCGATTTTCATTCATACGTTGGTAGCGAACCAACAACTTCATTATCATTCATAGTTGGCGAACCAACACTGATAGGATCCATACATAAAACATAAACATTTTGGGCAGGTAATTAAATAACATTTCATCATCATTTCTCAACAGAAACATCATAAGTAAAGACTTTTCATTTCGAAGAAAGCATCATAAATAAATCATTTGTCATTTCGAGAAAAAGCCCACCTGGTATATACTTTTAGCCACACAGCGTACTTCTCTTTTCTCTTCTTCTGTTACGTTCGTACTTTACCTTTATGTAAAAGAAAGGTTTAGTACTTCATTTGGTTCTTAGATAACGTCGATTATCATCAACGAACTAGATAACTTTTAATATCTTAGGATTTTGCATCATCATTATTGAATAAGAGATATAAAATATCTCAATTTGGTTCCACTTGGTCAGAGTGGAGCTACTATTTTCATCCATTTATTATATTTCCTTATCAGCTTAAACGTCTTATTTATTCTTAAGCTTGGGAACAAGATTATTCATTAACATCATTCATCAACATCGAACTACATTAAAATTCTAAGTCCTCGTTTCATTTCTTGTATCTCATGTCTATTTCAACTATTTAGAGAAAACCATATCTAACTAGGCATAAATCATAACTCTGTGCGATAATCATAACTCTACGCACACACATGCTCGAATATTAATAACAAACTATTCTTGATTTCTCACACTTAACTAAGCAAACGTCGATCAATTTCTTCCAAACTTTAATCGTTTACTTATTACACATTGTCCAACTCATATGTCACATTACATTTCGTATAACATTTATGGTATCCTCGAACGGCCAACTTTAGATACATGACATTTTTAGGAAAATACCTAACATACCCAGAAAATTATGATAAATTTATATGTCATGCTAGATATATCCTAGAATACAGATATGTGATAACATTTGACAAACAAAGATCGGATAATCCGAACGTGGAGCTTTAGATTTTCAGCCAAACAGGTTTTCTATCCTAATGCATACGAAAAATTCCCAATTTAATTCTATGTGCTAGTAGGCTAGTATAGACTGTATATACGAAGTCACTTCATTCAAAAAATCGAAAAATCGACTATAGCTCGGCTTTAAAAATGAGCAAAAACCTAACCTTAATAACTTTTAACCATATTCATAATCCTAGCATATATGGATTATACGAACAACATTAGTTCTCGACTTCTAGCATTTGGCATCATCTCCCTATTTTTAATACATTTCAAAAATAAATACACAAATACAAAACATGCACCAAATTTAAATTTTAAACCATAGGAATGTAGGTAATGGCGAGACTAACCTTAGTATCGGTTCGGATTTAACGAAAGATCAAAAACGAGTCGAGAAATTGAGAAAGAAAGATTGAAGGAACGATTTTTTTTTTCTTCTCTGTACGTGAAATGAAAATGAAAGTAAGAAATATCAATTTGGTTTGTAACCTTTACATGCATTTACTCTTTTTTTTTTTTAAACTACACGCACACAGCAACTAAACATGCATGCATACACGTAACACACACTATTTCACCTTTACACACACATACTATATATATATATATACACGACACACACACTATTTAGCATATACATACTCTATATATATATATATATATATATGTACGACACACATACACATACGTACTATATAGATATATAATATAATATAATATTACAATTTGTATTATAACTTTGGGGTTAACCTCAACTTTTCGGTACCACTATCATTAACTAAATATGTATATTTTACTTTTCTTTTTCTTTTTTTTTTTACATGTATAATATATATATATATATTGCAATAGTTTAAAACCATTTGGGATCAATCCCAAAATCTTGTCAACTTACATAATTCTTATACATATATGTAATTTCTATAATCTTTTATTATTATTACTGATGCAAAATCCTAATTTCAAAATTAGGTTCATTCTAAACCAAGTTTAGACGGTCGGGGTATTACAGGTTATATGTTCTAACCCAATATATTCTCCGCATCTTGGGTGGTGGCGGTCTTGTATGTCATGCTAGTTATCTCAGTCGAGTCACCGTATCCGTTTAGGATGATGGCGCCCCTTAAGGAGCTCAAAGGTTTATTGTACTAAACCACGCTAGCGCAGATAGTTCATAAGAATGTGAGGCGAGTTTTCAAAACTCGAGGAAAAGTTAACAAGTGCACGGTGCTAGCGATTCGAGGCGAGCAAGGAGTATGTAGTTTATCTGAGATGCTTCTAAGAATGGGTGGGTTGTGTTTTGATGCAAGAAGGAAAAGTGATAGCATATGCATCCCGACAACTCGGACCACATGAGTGAACTATCCAACTCATGACTTGGAATTAGCGGTGGTTCATGCCTTCGAAAACTGAGACACCATCTCTATGGAGTGAGATGTGAGATCTTTACGATCATAAGAGTTTGAAGTACTTCTTGAGCAAAGAGATCTAAATATGAGGCAAAGAAGATGGCTCGAACTAGTGAAGGATTACGTTGTGGTATTAACTATCACCGGGTAAAGCGAATGTAGTGGTAGCCTTAAGTCGTGGGAATCAAACCAAACTAGGATGTCTCTCACACAAGAAGAAAAACTCGTTGAGGAGTTTAAAAGAATGAGGACTGAATTGGTTGAACAACGAGGCGATCACGAATTGTATCGCTACACTCACATCGACGTCGACTTAAGAAAAGAATCATTGAGAGACAAAGGATGGAGGAAAAGTTAGAAAAGATAAGAGAAAGGGTAAGGTCGAAGGATTAAAGAATTTCCGGGAGGCATCACACAATGCCTTATTGTTCGAAGGAAGGATATGTAGGAAAACTAGGTTTAGCCTCGCCCGAGGATCTATCTTGGATATTTAATTCACCATACATTGATTATATTCTAGCATCGTCTATTTAATTAATTGCAACACGTAGGGGTTTCTCGTGTTTACCTTTGGATCCGCTTGGTCGAGCGGAATTAACGGATCGAGACTCGTGCTTTGACCTACGGACTATATCCGGTTACCCAATCTCCAACAGCGAGTGAGGGCGATCTATGGAGAATGCTTCGGCAAAAAATCGCCAATGCTCTCAAGATAATTTTCGAAAAATCCTCACTAAAGCTCTAGTGATTTTCGAGAATTATGAGGATGGATAATTAGGGATTAGCCTTGAATCTATCTCTTACCTTATATTTATAATGCATTAACCATAATCCCATTAGGAAAGGATCCATGCATATCCATAAATATAATAATATCCTTGTGGGATGAAGAGAATCAAATCCTTTCCTTATGCACATAGGGAGGCCGATTTTCCTTAGCTAAAGGGCGTGGATGGGCCACCGAGGATCAAATGTAAGGAATAAAGATGGGCCTCAAATAAATTAATTATCTTATGTTGTTGAACATAAATTAATTTATAAACATTTATTCATGCCACTAGAGAATAAATCTTGACTTACCCTTTATTAGAAGGTGAGTCGGGCTTGCACTTAGACATTCTGAATCCCGTATTTAAGATATCGAGCGTCCATTAATTATTTATAGCATTCAATGCTTAAAATAATTAATAACTTTAATTCCTTAAGTAGTACCACTCGACTTTATTATCGTATTTGAGCTAACTCAACTTGCGGGGTTTAGTACAATAAACCTTTTGAGCTCCTTAAGGGGCGTCATCATCCTAAGCGGATACGGTGACTCGTCTGAGATAACTAGCATGACATACAAGCACCGCCACCACCCAAGATGCGGAGAATATTGGGTTAGAACATATAACCCTCACCCATAACAAGTCAAAGTGATGGTCGGTGAACTCATACTCACCTAATACCTTATCGAGATTTAGATCATCGTAAGTCACCGAGATCTAGGTTCTTCACTACGGTCGGATAGAAGAACTCATCTCATTGTGAACCTTCAATACGTCGAGACGTGCCGGCAAAGACAAACAACCAAGTCAAGTCACTTCTTATCTATACATGACTATACCGACAACTCGTCCTCAAGTTGTCTCGACTTTGAAACTTTTATATCTCATTAAAGCTTGACCAATCATACGGACTTACGTGATCTTCTACACAACGTATGATCTAACTTATATATGAGATAAGGGACACGAGATATATGCAATCAAGTATTCAATTCAGATAGGAGATTGTAATAGTGGTAACGAAATATTGTATACAAGCTCAACAAAAGCGCTTTCATTATACAAATCCAACAATCTCCCACTTATACTAAAGCAAACTTTTAGTATACAATGTGTCTCTCTACTAGCTATTACAAACAAAACCATCACTTTCCTTCTCCCACTTATACAAAAGTTTCCTTTCTAAGTGGGTGCCATCATCTTAATCCAAGTCCTCTAGCGTGTCCGTCGTAGACTTTTTGCGGCGAGCTCTTCGTGAATGGATCCGCTAGGTTATCCGTCGTATCAATCTTCTCAATCGCACGTCACCTCGTCTAACGATTTCTCGTATGACATGGTACTTTCTCTCTATGTGTTTGGTCGCCATGTGGGTCCGTGGTTCCTTGAGTTTGCATTGCACTGAGTTATCACGATAAACTATGATACTCTTGGGCAAACCGGTACCACATCTAGATCCATGAGGTAGTTCTTGAACCATCTGACCTCTTTAGAAGCCTCAGGCGGCTACATATTCGGCTTCCATGGTAGAGTCCGCAATGCATCGCTTTGCACTCACTTGGGATCTGGCTCCACCTCCCAAGGTAAATACATAGCCAGAGGTAGACTTTTCTCATCACGGTCGACTTGGAAATCAGTCTGTATAACCCAAAGGCATTAGACTATCTGCATGGTAAACTAGCCTATAATCTCGAGTCCTTTTCGGTGCTTGAGTATATGCTTCTATCGATCCAATGAGCTTGTCGAGGTTAGGCGATATCTAGCTACTATGCCTACCGCATAGCGGATATCGGGCCTCGTGCATAGCATTGCGTACATGAGACTTCCCACGGCGAAGCGTAAGGAACTTGTCTCATTTCCTCTATCTCATTGCGTCATAGGTGGCTGCGTCTTAGATAAAGGGCGCCATGTACGAAGGTAGCAATCCTCTCTTGGCGGTGCATACTAAAGCGAGTAATCACGGTATCAATGTAAGGCGTGCGAGATAAGCTCAACATTTTCTTCTTGCGATCTCGGTAAACCTTGATCCCGAGAATGTGTTGCATCTCCTAAGTCTTTCATTTGAAACGATCGGATAACCAACTCTTTCGTCCCCGATAACTTCACGTTTTTGCCAACTAGAAGAATGTCATCTACATAAAGTGCAAGAAATACCACATCACCGCTAACATCTAACCGACACACAACTCTCGCTAGGCAACTGGGTAAATCAATAGGACTTTACCACCTCGTCAAGCGTAAGTTCCATGATCGGGAGGCTCGCAAGTGCATAAATGGACTTTAAGCTTCCATACTAGATGTTCTTCACCCTTTACCACATAACCTTCGGGTTGCTGCATATAGATGTCTCTACCTTCCTCAAGGTAACCGTTTAGAAAAGCGGTTTTAACATCCATTTGCCAAACCTCTAGGTTCAAGTGGGTGCTATGGCGGAAGAATTACGATGGACTTGAGCATTGCTACTGATAAAAGGTCTCATCGAAATCGATGCCCTCAATCTGAGTGTACCCTTTCGCCACAAGCCTGGCTTTAAAAGCCGAAACCTCTCCATCGGAATCTCTCTTCCTTTTGTATATCCACTTACTACCTATGGCTTCCTTGCCATCTGGTAGAGAGGTGTCTTTCATATACATCCATAGCGTTATGGACTCCATTTCTAAGTCCATAGCGGTGTGCCATGATCTTGCATCAATGTCTTGTATCGCCTCCTTGTATGTCCATGGGTCGATTATTGCCTGTTCGTTTCCTGGGACTAAATCCGAAGATTGTCCCACGAACATAAATCGCTTCGGGTTGACGAACAACCCTCCCACTCTGACGAGGTTCTCTGAGCACTATGGCAACGGTGGGTGCGAAACTTGTGGTTCTCTATCTTGCACAACATCTCGGGTAGGTACCACATGCAGTCGGTATCTCGGTGAAACTCGACCCACTTCAATTTCTTGAAGTATCTGGTGTCAATCCCTCCCACTAGACTCGACATCTCGTGCCTTTGGCCTGTCGGTGGTGGAATCGATCATCTTCTAATTCTTGAAGAATGATTTCAACTTTGGATTTATGATTTTCATGTAGTCCTCTTCTAAGAATCGAGCATTAGTGCTAATAATGACCTTCCGATCCTTGGGACTATAGAATAAATCAACTTTCGTTCCTCTAGGATAGCCAATAAATGACCTTGCGTCGGATCTAGCCTTCAACTTGTCGACCTTCTTGTTCAACACGTGTGCTTTGGATCGCCTTGTATCCTTATGTGGCTTAAAGCGGCTTGCGCCCAAACCACAACTCGAAGGGTCTTTTCGGTGACTTGGATGGTACTAGATTCGACCAAGTATGCCGTTTCTAAGGCATACCCCAGAACAAAATAGGCAATGTAGCATAACTCATCATAGATCTAACCATTTCCAAAAGAGTCCTATTTCTTCGCTCGACACACCATTTCTTTGTGGTGTGCCGGTGAAATCTTGTTGGGATGTAATCCACACTTCACTAGATAGTCCATAAACTCGTTCTTGAGGTATTCGCCACCGCGATCAAACGCGATGACTTGATACTCTTACCTAGCCCGTCTCTACTTAGCCTTAAACTCTTTGAATTTCTCAAAGCATTATGACTGCGGTGAAGCGGTATACGTATCCGTACCTTGAGTGTCGTCGATGAAAGTGACAAAATACTGTACCCTCCACGAGCTTGTGTGGATGTCGGTCCACACAGTCGAGAATGGACTAACTCAATATTTCTTTGGCTCTATAACCCTTCCGCTTTGAAGGTGCAGTCGACATCTTACCTTCTATCTGAGGATTCGCGGTGGAGTGCGGAGTACCGTGAGATTACCAACGCTCCATTCTTAGCAGGTCTTTGGATCCTATTTAGATTGATGTGACCTAATCTAAGATGCGAGAGAAAAGTGGTGTCATCTTCTTGAAGAAAACTTTCTCTTTTTAGGGTTTGTAGAAGATGAAACATAGTTATAGGTATTATGTTTTGCGAAATAGTATAAAGCGAATTATATAAAGTGCCAACCACGAGATAACTTCATCATTTCTTATGATAGAAACACCACTATCAAAAATAACAGAATATCCATGAGAAAATAATTTGAAAGCAGAAACAAGGTTCATAGAAAATCGACACATATAAAGCGTCTTTCAAAACTAAATCTGTTGTTCCAAAACACAAAGAAACATCTCCAAGCGCAACAGCCTCGACTTTCGCGCGTTGCCCATGGAATCGTTATCTCGCCATTAGCTAGCTCCCTTGTCATGAGAACCCCGCAAGGTGTAACAAACATGATCGATCCTTCCGTATCTACTACCCAAGAATGGGTAGAACAAGTAGCTAAACATGTTTCCGTTACTAAAGCAAACGGCGTACCTTGAGCCTTGAGCATAGGGCACTTAGCCTTCCAATGCCCAGTCTTACCGCACTTGAAGCATTTGCCCTTCTCCTTTGGTTTCTTCAAACCTCCGGTGGCAGCCATGTTCTTGCTCCCATTACTCCCACTTCTTCCCTTGCCTCTACCACCTTTGGTGCCCCTTTTTCTTTTTCCATTTTGCAACGGAAAATTTGGGCCTTAGATGTGCTAGCAAGAGCATGTGCTCCTTTTCCCATAACTCCTTCAGGAGCTCTGAGATCATTAAGCAAGCGACTAAGTGTATACTCGGTCTTGCTCATGATCGCATTCCAAAGTTCTCAAAAGACTTGGGCGGTGTATTGAGGATGATATCGACCTTGGCCCGGCCGTCAATACCTCCTCCCAGGTGATCAAGACTATCCATGAGATGAGTCATGTGGGAGACATGTTCATGGACGAACTTCCTTCTTCCATCTTACACGCCAATTTCTCTCATTGTGTGGGCGAGCAGTCCGATCCATTGCCCAAACTTACTCTCGAGACTTGACCAAATATCGGTCGCGTCCACCATCGTCGATCTTTGCGGTACAAGCCTTTGGGAATAGTAGTCATCATATAGCATTTAGCCGTATTGTTTGACTTATTCCAAAGTGCCTTGACTCTCGGCGCTCATCGATCGATCGTCGATGAGAGCATCGGGTTTAGGAGTAGTGAGAACAAACATGTGTTCTTCATTGATAAGAACATATTCAAGTTCGTTTCCACTCGATAAAATTTGGACGGATAGGGGATTTTGTGCGAGCATATTGATAATCGGTGTAAGAGACATATACGAAGCGATAATGAAAACACATAAGCATCACGATCGCACATAATTGTAACAATAATGTTGTAACCTTTTGATAAAACAATATTAATTGAAACCTCAATCGTGAGGAATCCACATACAAGCCACGCGTGTGGGCGTTTTACATGAACCCTCGACCAGACTAAAATATACCTTTTAGTCGTTTTAATTTCAATCCATGTCGACTTATCTTTATGACAAATGAAATTAACGATTGGACCTTACTAGACCACATCACTATCGCAAGAAGGGACTTAGTGGGAAGTTGTACTCGAGGTGATGTCTAAGCAATGACCACATTTTTACGATGGAAAATGAATTCTTAGAATTGGCATACTCACTCGGACCATACGCTTCCAATTCAAATTCTTTTGTTATCTCATTTTATATCTATCTCTAGAGAACTTATGAAAATCGCACATGCAAGCCACACGCGTGTGGAAGTTTACATGAAACTCCCACTTCTCAATAGATTTAAAATGTTTTATTTAGAAATCTCATCTAACAAACTTATGATAAGCAGTGCAAGCAAGCCGCGCGTGTGGGCGTTTACTCACGATGGGTATCACTTTGTTTAGAGATTAAAAGTGGAGGTCTTGACATTTTAGTTTGGAAAATTAATTTGTCGGGTTGCTTGCTTAGTCTTTTTGTTCAAAAGGTTTGTCCATGCAGATCACGTAATCTAGCATGCTTGTCTATAGAACTCGACATGTAAAACATGCTCACGAAATTCTAAAATATGCTTGAAAACGCGATAAACCTAGCATGCTTCATGCGCGCCATCGTAAAACACTTAAAGGTTTGTCAGCGTAATTTAAACATACATAGCATCTGCTGCATAATTTAAACATCCACGACATGCAATGAGCGATAAAAATAAAATAAAGCGTTCATCGTGGCCCTCGTGGAACACTGCACTTTCTTGCCTAATCTATTACATAGAATTGCAAAGTACAATTAAACTTGAAAATGGGCCTGGCGTGCAGGCACGGACGGATTCGTCAAAAGCGGATTAGGGCCAAACCGGGTTGAAAAATCGGATGCGGGGTGAAAAGCAGGTCGAGGGCGAACGGGTCGGGTCGACCCGAACAAGCAGGCGGGAGGGAAACAAAATGGGCGGCGCTGAAACACGGCCATGCGCGCGCCCGGCCGCCGCCTCCGCCTCGCCGCGCGCGCTGCCGAAATCGCGAGCTTTGAGGTTTCAGCCACGCACGAGCTGCGCTGCGTCACCGGCGTTGCGGTGCATCCGTCAAAATCACACGCCCGTCGCCCGTCGCCGCCTCCCGCCCGCGCACTTTGAGGTTCCAGCGCGTCTCGCGCTGAGGCTGCCGGCGCGCGAGGCCTTGAGGCGGATCGCGCGCCTCGCGTCGCCTGCTGTGTGTGCCGCCAGCGCTCGAGGTTTCCTCGCGCATCGCCCGCGTGCTCCGCCTAGACCTCGTTGAGGTTTCCGCACCTCGAGCGCCCGCGACGTGCGAGGGCCTTGCGCGGGTTCGCGTGCCCGCGCGCCCAGTGCCGAGCTGCGACCCTCGCGCCCGCGTCGCCCGATCTTGGCGCCAAGCTGCGAGGCGCGTCAGGACGCGAAAACTCTTGCCGTGTCGGCGGGAGCTGCCGCCCGCCGCCGCCCTGTCCGCCCGATGTTGCGGAAGCGGCTGTAATACCCGTCTTTTAAACCACATTTTGCATGGCACGTTTTCGAGAAAGGTCAAAGGTTGACTTTTGTTTGTTGATCGACCGTCACAAAACCTCGAGGCGTTGTGAAGAGTGTCTTATAATGAATTCATAGACACTAAGTATCGGTTTTCGACCACCCATGAAGGTTTGGCACTCAGGGAAGTTATCGAAAAATCGGACTTTTCATTGGTCTTTTAAAAGCATATCTTGTTTATAGTCATTGTGTCGGTATTTTTATTTCGTGTCCATGGGTACCAAGTTTGCTAAATTTGAGTCAGTTTGCAAAGTTGCGTCGCTTTTGCGTTTTCGAAAAGGGACGCTTAAGCATGACTGCATGACCCTCTTTTCCTATAAATAGGAGGCTAGGGCCTTCATTTTCAGCGTTCATTTCCTTCGTCTCTCTGTGTTTACGGAAGAGCCGAGCAGCTCGAGTGCTGGCGCGGAGCTGGAGGAGTGGGGATCGGCGGGAGGCTCGTGGCCCGCCATTCTTATTTCTTGCGAGCTACCGCCGATCAACCACCACGGGCAGCCCGTTTTCGGTTTTGTCCTTTTCTTGTTTTGATTCCGCCTTTTAGTAGATCGTATAGCATAGAACTCGGGATTCTAAAGGGGCCAGGCGAGAAAACGGCGGAGCCCGCCATTTCAACCAAACCGCCGCCGCCATGAGAGGCCGCCACCGCCGCCCCTTTGGCCGCCGATTTGGTGGCCACCGAGCCACTTAACACAGCTCTGGGTCCTTTAGGTTTGAGTTCGGGCTATGCATTCTACTAAAGTACCGATTCCGTTTTACATTTTTCGCGTTTACGCAGTCGGGATGTTTCCGTTGCTTTGAGTTTTCTAAAGGAAGTACATGCCGGGTTATCCATTTTCAACGTCGTTTGTCATTCCATGTTAAATCGTTATGCATATTGCTTATGTTTCCATTTCATGCATCGATTTTGGATGGTTTATCCTAGATCGAGGATAGGCATCGATTTTTGAAGCTTCTTGTTTGCTAAGATTTGAGTCGACTTGCATGCATGCATATTTTGAAGGTACCCTATTATAGGTCTTGATGCCTGAATATATTTCCATACGCATCGAGTTGATTTGAAAACCGGAGAGTGCCAAATGTGGGTTGAGAAAGTGAAAACCTAGTTTTGCTTGATCGTCGTTTGGATCACGTTGTTGCTTTGCTTTGTGTGACCCCAAAAGTTGTTCCGTCTTGTTACGGTACCTACCGGTCGATCGGTGAAGTCATCGGATCCGTAGATATCTCTCGGTTGGCGTTTTAAATACATTCGAGTTGGGTTATATATGCTTATTTTGAGTTATTTACTCGATATTTCAAAATAAAACATATGCGCCGTAAAAATGTTTTGTGAAATTATTCTTGTTCTCGATCAAGATATGGTTCTATCATGGTTGTGCACGGATCTCTATTGGGTGGGTTGATCACCATCTTGAGTATTGATCATAAGGGGATAGACCCCGAACACGTGGTTATGGTTACGAAGGGATGAACCGGAAGTCCACGGAAAAGGTAATGAGGTGGTTATGGTTACGATGAGGTTTGACCCTGAAGTCCACACGAGTTAGCCGGTGGATCACGTTCGGGCGTGGGCCATTGGATATGTTCGGGCGAATGAATGTCATGTGATGGGCTGGCGGGATCGTTCCGAGCCGTGGTTCATGGTTCTATGATGGGAATGCTGATAATAACGGATCGGTATCGAAAAATGAAAAATCTATTTTGCTTACTTAGAAGTGGTTCGTTTTAAAACCTTCTAAGGTAAGTGCTCTAAACAGACCTCATGATTCTTTTGATTTATGATAAAACCCGGTGAGTGCGCTAGTACTCACCCCAAACTCTTTTCAAATCTTTTCACAGATGGAGGAGGGCGGATGGGCGGCGTGAGGGTGGAGCTACGGGTTCTTCATGCTATGCTTCAGCGATGTTATGTTATATCGTACTCACGATAATTATGTATTCTTGTCCCTTATTTGCTTTCGATTGGGAACAAGATTTGTTATATTATTCTATTGTGAGTCTCGTCTGAGCATGCTATGTGGTTGACGGTCTAGTTGCGAGGATGTAATCTATTTTGCTTTCTTGCATTACTTATAATAAACCAAGATCATGTTTTACGAGGTTATGTTATCGATATTATTTGTTGGTGGATTGTTTGTGCACCCTCCCGGGATATGTCCTAGTTATAGAGGAGATCTTTGCCGATTTCATGGTCACATCTTCTTATCATGTATATTATATGTATCCCCTTCTTCCCCTTCTTAACCCCCCTAATCACACCCGGCGTCCGTGCCTTCCCTCGGAATTGGGGCATGGCTTGACAGTATCGGAGGCGGTGTTCTTGGCCACGACATCTATCTTTATTATCGATACCAGCTTGGTATCGAGCAGCGATCTTTGTTTTGACATCTAGCTTTGTTATCCGATATCAAAGCGGTTTGTTTCTTTATATCATGAGCATTCTTGAAATTGAGTGTTTAGAACTTGTTCTTCTAAGCATTTATCAGTCTGACTACCCTCGGCTCACCGTCGGTCCGCCTCGTTTAAAAAGGGATGAGGTATGTGTTTATTCTTGATGCTTTATGTGGCTATGTGATGCTTGATATGATCTTGGTTTCATGTGCTTTGGCATGGAAAGAGTTCTGTGATGTAAACGTGATGTGGATGAGGTATGGTTGAATGGTGATGTGGATGTGGAAGTGATTGTTGATGGAGCAAAGGGCCTGTGTGGCTGTGATGTGAAAATCGTTTATATGATATGATGTGATTGATGTGATCACGTATGGTTGATGTAAGTCTATGTGTTTACATAGCAATATATTGTTGATTGAAAATCTTGTTTATTTTGATAAGCGAGTGCTTGTAAGTGAATTCATGTTGCTTACGTGATTATATCGATATTGATATTGATATGTGTTGAAATGAACATGTGTATGAGACATGAATACCGAGATATTGGGGCGGTAAAGGAAGCGTGAATATTTGTTGTTGTTTATGGTGAACTAACATGTAGGTTTATGGATATTGATGGCCCAGACAACGTTGGTTAAGATCTCACGAGAATGGATGAGCATATCCAAGTAAATTCGGGGAATGTGCCGGATTATTCATGAGCCATTGGGAGTATTTACAGGAAGATTTGTTGGGTTATGGAGAAAGGTTCGAGGCAGGTGGGAAAGTGTCGAATCGAGGCCTACTATCGGATGGCGAAGGCTACCGGCGGGATGGCAACCATGGGGCGAAGGACATGTGTTGTTCGGGCGAGATCTATCACGAGGCACCTTACCTTGGACTTTCTTGGGTTCATTGCTCGAGTATGGAGGCGGTGGGCGGACCACGAGTATACCATCGAGGAGGATGTGGTTGCGAGACACCCTCGAGGACCGATCCGGATCGATGATAGGGATGATGTTCCCGAAGAGCCGTTGGGAGAACAACCATCAATCGGCGATCACGGTGCATCGGGATACACGGTCACTACACCTCCATCGGCGATCCTTACCTTGGGAGGATCAAAAGCGACTTTGGGCGGGAACTTCCGGGGCGAGAGATATTGTCCGTCAAGCGGTGGCGGGGAAGAAGCCGGGATCGGGATCTTCATGCCACCAAAGCGTGTCGGTGGCATCCGGGAAGGCGACTACGAGGAAGAAGAAGAGGACCCGAGATGAGAGAGGGAGGATAGTGAGGATTCGGAGGACGTAATCGGATAGCCGATGACTACGATGAGATCGGGCACAATGAGGAAGGGCAAGCGCGGAGGCGGGGACTCGAGCACGGCTTTCACGATACTCGAGCAATTAGAAACACGGCTTGGATGGGATCATACCCGAAGGCTTGCTTCCATGCGGGATCGCTTTTACGGCGGCGGCCAATTCAAGCCACGATTGGAAGGAAAGAGGATGAGGAGGCGAGAATGGAACCTTTGGGACTAGCGGGAATAGTGGATGGATATGGAGGGCGAGAGATCTAGGTAGTCGGTGTATGCGGTGTGATCATGATCTGCTAGAAGCATGGACGAGGCGGCATCTTTTGTGATGGCCGAGTCGAGATTCTTTGCTCATATCGACCTTTTTGGTGACATACCTTGATCTTGTATTTTTGTGAGTCCTTCGTGGACCTTTGAATATTGCGATACTAGGCATCTATGGCCAGGATGTTTATGTTTGATGCTTATATGTGATATGAGCTATGCCGTGATGATATATGATCTATGTGATGTGTGATGATGATGTTATGTGAAATGCATAGCGATGATATGTTAATGAGGATTGCATGATTATATGTGATCGTGCGTGATATGTGGTATATGTGATGATATGTGATATGGGTGATGATATATGTTATGCGATGATGCCGGTTATCTATCGCAGCGTTTCTAATGTTTCAAGCGTCGATGCAGAATCGAGAACAAGGAACCGGAGGAACAATAATGTGGAAGAAGCCGGGAACCACCTTTGGTTCGGTGACATGCGATCGAGAGTTTCGCGACGAGAATCCCTATGTTCGGCGGTCTCGTGAGCCGATCGCTGTTGAGCGGATCGATCCATGAAAGGATCTTGAATACATCGGTGCGAAGCGAAAAAGCTGGTGCGCGATCTTTGACTAACAGAGTGAGGCTGATTTACGGTGGGAATCCGTGAGAAGGACTCTAACACCGGAGACGGTGGGCAAGGTATCGTGGGAAGATTTCAAGGAAGAACTCATGGAAAATGCGTGCTGGCGTTTACTGTGAGAGAAGGCAAAGCAATGCAGGAATCTTCGTCGAGGAAGAAGGGCGGTCACCGAAGTACAATCGCTCGTTGATAAATACATCACGTTATGCTACGTACTGGTTGGCGAAATTGCCAGGCGACGGCAGTTCGAGAGAGGACTCCGGCCGAGATAGGAATTTCGCTCGTCGATCGGGGAGATCGGCGTATCGCGATCCTTGAACCGGGCATTAAACATTGAGTCAATGTTGCCCGGGAAAAACGATGCCACCGGACAGCCATCGGCGGAGGAAGAGGTAAGAGGAAATGGGAAGATCGAGGAAAGGCAATCGGTGTTCCAAGGGAACGAGGCGGTCGGTGATTCCGAGGAATCAAGGCATTCAAGAGAGAGAAAGCGACCTTGGAAGGAATTTCCAACCCATGCGGCGGTGGAAAAACCTTGGTGCGAAATGCCAAAGGAATCATTTCGTGAGTGCGGCAAGGTAGCAAGAGTGCTATCGTTGTAAGAAGTCTGGACATTACGCTCGAGATTGTCCGTTAGGAGGGCGGCGGTGCGGCCGCGGTAAATGGCGGCGTCGGCTCATGACGAGAATCATGCTCGCCGAGAACAAACAGCGGGCGGGAGGTCACCTAGGCCGGCAAACCAAAGGCCACATGACAAGCAAGGTGTATGCGCGCTTGAATCGGCAGACTCAAGCTCCGGAAATCTTGCGGTATAATCCATATGAGTGATATACCCGTTTCGCTTTGTTTGATCTGAGGCCTCACATTCTTCGTTTGAAAATCGCGTGTGAGAGGTTGGGTTTGGTACCCAGAAATCACAGTACCACAAATTAGCATCCGTCGAGAAGTGCTAAAGCAAAAGAGATATGCGAACCGGAGGTAGAAATACGTGAAGCGAGAAAGTCTTTGTCAATTTGCATGTCATCGGAATGGAAGATTTGATGTCATCTTTAGCATGGATTGGTTGGAAAAGCACATGGCAACTATCGTTGTCTCGAGAGAAGTTGCTTTTCGAACGGCGAAGGAGTGGAAGTTTGTTTCCACGGCATAAGGATGAGTGTTTACGTGCCAATGATCTCGACCGAAGGCGGTGAGGATGATCGGGGAAAGGTATCAAACTTTCTTGGTAAGTTTGGAGGGCACGATAAACAGTATAGCGATTCGAAGGAGCCGATGGTGTGTGAATATCCGGACGTGTTTCGAGGACTTGCGGGTTTACCACACGATAGACAAGTGGAATTCACTATTGATTTGGAACCGGGGCGCGCTTGATATCAAGGCACTATATAGAATGGCACCTAAAAATTGCAAGCTGAAAGCGCGATTCACGGGCTGTTGGATCTAGGTTTTATCCGACCTAAGCGTGTCGCCGTGGGGCGCGCGATTACATTACGTCGAAGAAGGATGGGTCGATGCGAATGTGCATTGACTACAGACTGAATAAAGTGACCATCGAGCAGATATCCTCTTCCGGATCGGCGATCTTTTGACCAGCTCGAGGGCGAGTGTCTTCTCTAAGATCGATTTGAGGTCGAGGCTACCATCGGTGAAGATCGGGAAGGAGGGCGTTGCGAAGCCAGCGTTCGGGGCGAGGTATGGGCTCTGAGTTCATCGTGATGCCATTGGTTTGACCAATGCGCGGCGATCTTCATGGATCGATGAATCGAGTTTTCCATCGATGTCTGGATAGTTTAAATCTTGGTTTTATCGATGATATTCTCATCTATTCCAAGAATGCGAGTTGCATAGAGAACACCTCCGTGCCGTTACGGAAGCGTTCTGACGAGAGGTTGTATGCCAAGTATAGCAAGTGCGAGTTTTGGCTCAAAAAGTGATGTTCCTTGGACACATCGTGTCTGCGAAGGAATCAAAGTCGACCCGTGAAGGTTGAGCGATGAAATAGCTGGAAGGTTCGAC
This sequence comes from Salvia rosmarinus, assembly GCA_036937905.1. NCBI lineage: Eukaryota > Viridiplantae > Streptophyta > Magnoliopsida > Lamiales > Lamiaceae > Salvia > Salvia rosmarinus. The sequence continues at coordinate 149,756 of JAODLM010000794.1, forward strand.
TAATGCCAATGAGGTTGAAGCTTTCTAGGCTTGGCGGATATTATAAGCGTTTCATCGAAGGGTTTTCGAAGTTGGCAAAGGCCGATGCGCTTGACTCGAGAAAGGAATCAAGTTTTCATGGTCGAAGCTTGTGAAGCAAGTTTCAAGAGTTAAAGAAGAAGCTAACAACCGCTCCGGTGTTAGCCGTGCGAAAGGAGCGATGGGTTTGTGGTCTACACGATGCATCAAACTTGGTTTGGGTTGCGTTCTCATGCGAGCAGGAAGGTTATAGCTTCGCGTCTCGTCGGTTGAAACCGCCGCGAGTTGAACTACCCAACTCACGATGCGGAGTTAGCGGCGATCGTTCATGCGTTGAAGATTTGGAGCACTATCTCTATGGAGTTAAGTGTGAAATCTTCACGGATCACAAAACCTCAAGTATTTCTTTGAAAAAAGAGTGAACATGAGGCAAAGGAGATGGCTGGAGTTGGTGAAGGATTATGATTGCTCTATCGGTTATCACGGGAAAAGCCGATGTCGTAGCGGATGCTCTTAGTATGAAGTCGAGGCGAAGTTGGGATATCTTCTACGCAGAGAAAGAGCTTATTCGATTTGAAGCTCGACTGGAAGTGATTCATCCGCGGAATCGGTGCAAGGATTCATCGCGACTTTGGCGGTGAACCGGACCTCGGAGAAGCCATCGTGAGTCTTGCGAGGAGGCGAATTCTGGAGAAGATGCGTTTGAAAGCAGGCTAGAAGATAGCAAGGGTTTCACGGAAGCAAAAGACAACGCTACTATTAGGAAGGTTATGTGTGCCACTCAATAGGGGTTGAGATAAAATCATGAGTGAAGCTCATGAGGCACAAATATCTGACTCATCCGAGGAAGCACCAAAATGTCTGAGACCTTAAGAGGAACTTTTGGTGGGAAGGGATGAAAAAGGATGTAGCAGCGTTTGTGGAGCGATGTTTGGCTTGTCGACAAGTGAAAGCTGTACACCAACGTCCGTCAGGTTGTTGCAACGCTACCAATCGAGAATGGAAATGGGATCATATCGGTATGGATTTTGTGGTGAGTTTTCAAGGTCGTGAGAGGAAACAACTGCTATATGGGTTGTCGTCGATGGTGACGAATCGACTCATTTCTTACGATTCGGATGACGTGCGGGTTAGATAAGCTCGCTCGACTTTACGTCGAAATCGTGCGGTTACATGGTGTGCGGTATCGATTCGTCGGATCGTGACCGAGGTTCACGTCGAGGTTTTGGAGGAGTGCGAGGAAGCCATGGGGACCAGGCTGATCTTAATGCGGCATTCCATCCTCAAGCGGACGGTCGATCGGAAAAACGATTCGAGTTTTGGAAGACGTCTGCGGCGATCGTGGCCAACGGAGGAAATTGGGAGAGATACTACCTTTGGTGGGTTGCCTATAACAATAGTTATCGAGGGCCACCATAGAATAGCTCCTATGAGCGTTATGCGGAAGGAAGTGTCGATCGCCACTTTATTGGGATGAAGTGGGCGAGAGAAGATATTAGGACCGAGATGGTTCAGCAGGCGGTCGAGGTTATCGATCGAGATCAGCGAAGGATCAAGGAAGCTCGGGGCGGCGAAGTCCTGTCGGACAAGCGTCGTCGGATCTTGATTCATGATCGGAGATCGCGTTTTCCTTAAGGTTTCCCAGGCGGAGGAGTCGTTCGTTTTGGAAGCGAGGTAAGATTCTGACCAAGGTTCGTTGGACCTTCGAAGTTCTTGAAAGGATAGGCCCGTTGCCTATAGGTTAGCTTTAACGCCTAGCATCGGAGATGTTCATGGCGTGTTCCGTTTCTCGGTGAGAAAATGCGTGTTCGACCAAAACACGTGATCAAGCATGACCAAGTGGTTCTTGCTCGGGGATCTGAGTTCGAGGAAGGCCGGTGGCTATCTTGGAGCGAAGTCGAGGAATTGAGGAACAAGCGATTCCGTTGGTGAAGGTGTTGTGGAATCTGCCGAGAGGAAGAAGCTACGTGGGAGTTGGAAGACAAGTTCGGGGCTCGGTGCCACAGTTGTTTTCTCACGTGTTTGAAATTCGAGGCGAAATTTTTATAAGGAGGAGGATGTAATACCCGTCTTTTTAAACTACATTTTGCATGGCACGTTTTTTCGAGAAAGGTCAAAGGTTGACTTTTGTTTGGTGATCGACCGTCACAAAACCTCGAGGCGTTGTGAAGAGTGTCTTATGGCGAATTCATAGACACTAAGTATCGAGTTTCGACCACCCATGAAGGTTTGGCACTCAGGGAAGTTATCGAAAACGGACTTTTCATTGGTCTTTTAAAGCATATCTTTTATAGTCATTGTGTCCGGTATTTTATTTCGTGTCCATGGGTACCAAGTTTGCTAAATTTGGAGTCCGTTTGCAAAAGTTGCGTCATTTTGCGTTTTCGAAAAGGGCAGCTTATGGCATGACTGCATGACCCTCTTTCCTATAAATAGGAGGCTAGGGCCTTCATTTTCAACGTTCATTTCCTTCGTCTCTCTGTGTTTACGGAAGAGTAGAGCAGTATTTGGAGGAGTGGGGATCGGTAGGGAGGCTCGGTGGCGCCATTCTTGCTCTTCTTGCTACTACTACCGATCAACCACCCCCGGGCAACCCGTTTTCGGTTTGTCCTTTTCTTGTTTTGATTCCGCCTTTTAGTAGATCGTATAGCATAGAACTCGGGATTCTAAAGGGGCAGGAAGCAATGGGAATGACCATTTCAACCACAACCTTGCCCAGCCCAGCCGCCGCCCACCGCCCTTTGGCGCCGATTTGGTGGCCAGAGCCATGCACAGCTCTGGGTCCTTTAGGTTTTGAGTTCAGGGCTATGCATTCTACTAAAGTACCGATTCCGTTTTCTATTTTCGCGTTTACGCATGTCGGGATGTTTTCAGTTGCTTGAGTTTTCTAAAGGAAGTACATGCAGGGTTATCCATTTTCAACGTCGTTTGTCATTCCATGTTAAATAGTTATGCATATTGCTTATGTTTCCATTTTCATGCATCGATTTTGGATGGTTTATCCTGAGATCGAGGATAGGCATCGATTTTGAAGCTTCTTGTTGCTAGATTTGAGTCGACTTGCATGCATGCATATTTTGAAGGTACCCTATTATGGGTCTTGATGCCTGAATATATTTCCCTACGCATCGAGTTGATTTGAAAACCGGAGGTGCCAAATGTGGGTTGAAAGTCGAAACCCTAGTTTTGCTTGATCGTCGTTTGGATCACGTTGTTGCTTTGCTTTGTGAAGTGACCCCAAAGTTGTTCGTCTTGTTACGGTACCTACGGTCACGATCGGTGAAGTCATCGGATCCGTAGATATCTCTCGGTTGGCGTTTTAAATACATTCGGGTTGGGTTATATATCTTATTTTGGGTTATTTACTACGATATTTCAAAATAAAACATATCGCAGTAAAATGTTTTTGTGAAATTATTCTTATTCTACGATCCAGATATGGTTCTATCATGGTTGTGCGGATCTCTATTCGATTGGGTTGATCACCATCTTGAGTATTGATCATAGGGGATAGACCCGAACACGTGGTTATGGTTACAGAGGATGACCCGGAGTCCACGGAAAAGGTAATGAGGTGGTTATGGTTACGATGGGGATTTGACCCACAGAGTCCCTGAGTTAACATGGTGGATCGTTCGGGCGTGGGCCATTGGATATGTTAGGGCGAATGAATGTCATGTGATGAAATTTGGCGAGGATCGTTCCGAGCCGTGGTTCATGGTTCTATGATGGGAATGTGATAATATGGATCGGTGTCGAAAATGAAAAATCTATTTCTTACTTAGAAGTGGTTCGTTTAAAACGTTCTAAAGGTAAGATGCTCTAAACAGCCTCATGATTCTTTTGATTTATGATAAAACCCAATTGAGTGCTCAGTACTCACCCCAAACTCTTTCAAATCTTTTCCGCGAGATGGAGGAGAATTTGGACAGGCGGCCGAGGGTGGAGCTGCGGGTTCTTCATGCTATGCTTCAGCGATGTTATATTATATCGTACTACGATAATTATGTATTCTTGTCCCTTATTTGCTTCGATTGGGAACAAGATTTGTTATATTATTCTTTGTGAGTCTCGTCTGAGCATCTTTATGTGATTGACGGTCTAGTTGCGAGGATGTAATGCTATTTTGCTTTCTTGCATTACTTATAATAAACCAAGATCATGTTTTACGAGGTTATGTTATCGATATTATTACTGTTGGTGGATTGTTTGTCCCTCCCTTCGGGATATGTACTAGTTATAGAGGAGATCTTGCCGATTTCATGGTCACATCTTCTTATCATGTATATTATATGTATCCCTTCTTCCGCTCACTTCCCTAATCACCCGCTTTGCGTAGTGCCTTCCCTCGGGAATGGGGCGTGATAAGCCTTATGGCGTCGAGCACACAGCTCGCGTCGTGCGTCCGGTTTCTCCGGCGAGTCTTAAATAGTATCGTTCTTCGTGCTTTCGTCTTGTTCTTCTTTTCGAGATGAAATTTACAGAAAAATAAATCTAATCTAACCCACGGATTTTCTCGTGGTGAAAAACAAAACCAGCGATGAGCAGCGGATCAACAATTAATTAAGCGCGCGTAATAATCAGCGTGAATTAATCCAGGAGCAGAATCACGATCCAGGGCTCGATACCAATAGTAGGAAAACTAGGTTTAGCCCTGCTTGGGATCTATCTTGGATATTTAATTCATCATACATTGATTGTATTCCTAGCATAGTCTATTTAATTAATTACAACCGTAGGGGTTTTCGTGTTTACCTTTGGATCTCGGGGTCGAGGCGGATGAGCGGATCGAGACTCGTGCTTTGACCTTACAGGAAACGGGTCTTAGTTTCTTTCAATCCAAAACTCGATAATCCCTTTCACTTGGAGACTTTAAGAAATACTTTATCTCCACTTTCAAATTGTAGCTCGATTCACCACGTAAACAGAAGATTTCCTTATCTTGAGCTTACTTATTCTTTTGCCTAATTTTCCGACGATTTCAATCATTCATTTACCATCGCTTCGCCCTATAATTCACTCTCACCCACTTCATCCCAATAAAGCGTGATCTACATTGCCATACAAGGCTCAGACAGGCATATTAATCGTGCTGGAGCTATTGTTGGTGGCAAACCCAATAAGGGGTAAAACATCTTCCCACTTTGCACCCCGATCTAACACTATCGTTTCACAAGATATTTCTAGTGTCTCAATCGCTTCTTCCGACGCCCATCACTCGGAAGGTAAATGTCATGGAAGTTCAACTGCGCCAATTCTTTTTGTAAGCTAACCCTTAACTGATGTGAATCCTGGAGTCTCTATCGATGTAATAGATTTTGCACTCCATGCACGATAATTTCCTTTACGACAACCGGGCTAACTTGTCGATCCGAGGTATTCAATGGTCAGAAAGTGAGCACTCTTTGTGAGTCTATCAACAACTACCCATAGCGTGTGTTCCTCTTTCAATTTGGTAAATGTGAACGAAGTCCATCGTTATCTCATCCCATTTTCACGTGTATTCTAACAGTCAGAATTTCCGTAGGGACGCTGATGTAACGCCACGTGGCAAACAAGACAAGATTCCACCTTAAAGAAGCTTGTCTCGCTTCACGCCTTCCCACCGTAACTTCTTTTTAGGTCTGGTACATCTAGTACCGCCGTGGGTAGTAGGCATCGTGAGCCCTCACTCATTATTTCGCTAGCTAGCGCTGGTCTGAATGCATATCCTTCCTCGAACAATAAGGCATTGTCTCGATGCCTCCGGAAATTCTTTAATCCTTCGCACTTACCCTTCTCTTATCTTTTCTAACTTTTCCTCCATCCTTTGTCTCTCAATGATTCTTTTCTTAAGTCGACGTCAATGTGAGAGCGATACAACTCGTGATCGCCTCCGTTGTTCAACCAATCACCCTCATTCTTTAAACCCTCAACGAGTTTTTCTTCTGTAAGGAGATCCTAGTTTGGTTTGATTCTCACGACTTAAGCGCCACCATACATTCGCTTTCATCGTAATAGTTAATACAACAATCCTTCACTAGTTCGAGCCATCTTCACCTCATATTTAGATCTCTTGCTAGAAGAAGTACTTCAAACCTTATGATCCAGAAGATCTCACATCTCACCCATAGATGGTGTTCCGATTTCAAGGCATGAACCACCGCTAATTCCAAGTCGTGAGTTGATAGTTCACCATGTGGTCCGAGTTGCTTCGGATGCATATGCTATCACTTTTCCTTCTGTGCATCAAACACAACCCACCCATTCTAGAAGCATCTCGGAAACCACATACCCTTGTCTGCTCAAACCGCTAGCATCGTGCACTTGTTAACTTTTCCTGAGTTTTGAAAACTCGCCACATTCTTATGAACTATCTGCAGTGGTTTAGTATAATAATTGAGTTTGCATGACGCCATCATCCCAAACGGATATGGTGCGGGTGATGACAGAGTATTCAGCATGACATGACAAGACGCACCACCAGACGAGGGATATATTACCCATCAATAAGTCAGTGATGGTCAAACCATACTCACCCAATACTCACGATGATCCAAATCTCATAAGGCATTAGGTGAGTATGAGTTACCCACCATCACTTGACTCTGTTGGGCGGAGGGTTATATGTTCCAACCCAATATTCTCCGTGATCTCGGGTAGTGGCGTGCTTGTATGTCATGCTAGTTATCTCAGACGAGTCACCGTGATGCTGGATGATGACGCCCCTTATGAGCTCAAAGGTTTATTGTACTAAACCCCGCAGTCGAGTTAGCCTGGCACAATAATAAGGTTGAGTGGTACTACTTATGAATTAAAGCTATTAATTATTTTGCAATGTAATGCTATAAATAATTAATGGACGCTCGATATCTTAAATACGGGATTCAGAATGTTCAAGTGCAAGCCCGACTCACCTTCTAATAAGTGAAGTAAGTCATTTATTCTCTGTGGTATGAATAAATGTTTATAAATTAATTTATGTCTGGTCAACATAAGATAATTAATTTATTTGAGGCCCATCTTATTCCTTGCATTTGATCCTGGCGGCCCATCCAGCCCTTTAGCTAAGGAAAATCGCCTCCTATGCATATGAAAGGATTTGATTATCTTCATCCCATTAAGGATATTATTATATTTATGGATATGCATGGATCCTTTCCTAATGGGATTATGGTAATGCATTATAAATATAAGGTAAGAGATAGATTCAGGCTAATCCTTAATTATCCATCCTCATAATTCTCGAAAATCACTAGAGCTTTAGTGAGGATTTTTCAAAATTATCTTGAGAGCATTGGCGATTTTTCCAAGCATTCTCCATAGATCGCCCTCACTGCGCTGAGATTGGGTAACCGGACATAAA